>JAUCBJ010003056.1:0-42779 GCA_032718475.1 Nemertoderma westbladi | reverse complement strand
ACTGGTTCCTACATAGCAGGTTCGTTAATGTACACAATATACGGGCTACTGGTTCCTACATAGCAGGTTCGTTAATGTACACAATATACGGGCTACTGGTTCCTACATAGCAGGTTCGTTAATGTACACAATATACGGGCTACTGGTTCCTACATAGCAGGTTCGTTAATGTACACAATATACGGGCTACTGGTTCCTACATAGCAGGTTCGTTAATGTACACAATATACGGGCTACTGGTTCCTACATAGCAGGTTCGTTAATGTACACAATATACGGGCTACTGGTTCCTACATAGCAGGTTCGTTAATGTACACAATATACGGGCTACTGGTTCCTACATAGCAGGTTCGTTAATGTACACAATATACGGGCTACTGGTTCCTACATAGCAGGTTCGTTAATGTACACAATATACGGGCTACTGGTTCCTACATAGCAGGTTCGTTAATGTACACAATATACGGGCTACTGGTTCCTACATAGCAGGTTCGTTAATGTACACAATATACGGGCTACTGGTTCCTACATAGCAGGTTCGTTAATGTACACAATATACGGGCTACTGGTTCCTACATAGCAGGTTCGTTAATGTACACAATATACGGGCTACTGGTTCCTACATAGCAGGTTCGTTAATGTACACAATATACGGGCTACTGGTTCCTACATAGCAGGTTCGTTAATGTACACAATATACGGGCTACTGGTTCCTACATAGCAGGTTCGTTAATGTACACAATATACGGGCTACTGGTTCCTACATAGCAGGTTCGTTAATGTACACAATATACGGGCTACTGGTTCCTACATAGCAGGTTCGTTAATGTACACAATATACGGGCTACTGGTTCCTACATAGCAGGTTCGTTAATGTACACAATATACGGGCTACTGGTTCCTACATAGCAGGTTCGTTAATGTACACAATATACGGGCTACTGGTTCCTACATAGCAGGTTCGTTAATGTACACAATATACGGGCTACTGGTTCCTACATAGCAGGTTCGTTAATGTACACAATATACGGGCTACTGGTTCCTACATAGCAGGTTCGTTAATGTACACAATATACGGGCTACTGGTTCCTACATAGCAGGTTCGTTAATGTACACAATATACGGGCTACTGGTTCCTACATAGCAGGTTCGTTAATGTACACAATATACGGGCTACTGGTTCCTACATAGCAGGTTCGTTAATGTACACAATATACGGGCTACTGGTTCCTACATAGCAGGTTCGTTAATGTACACAATATACGGGCTACTGGTTCCTACATAGCAGGTTCGTTAATGTACACAATATACGGGCTACTGGTTCCTACATAGCAGGTTCGTTAATGTACACAATATACGGGCTACTGGTTCCTACATAGCAGGTTCGTTAATGTACACAATATACGGGCTACTGGTTCCTACATAGCAGGTTCGTTAATGTACACAATATACGGGCTACTGGTTCCTACATAGCAGGTTCGTTAATGTACACAATATACGGGCTACTGGTTCCTACATAGCAGGTTCGTTAATGTACACAATATACGGGCTACTGGTTCCTACATAGCAGGTTCGTTAATGTACACAATATACGGGCTACTGGTTCCTACATAGCAGGTTCGTTAATGTACACAATATACGGGCTACTGGTTCCTACATAGCAGGTTCGTTAATGTACACAATATACGGGCTACTGGTTCCTACATAGCGGGTTCGTTAATGTACACAATATACGGGCTACTGGTTCCTACATAGCAGGTTCGTTAATGTACACAATATACGGGCTACTGGTTCCTACATAGCAGGTTCGTTAATGTACACAATATACGGGCTACTGGTTCCTACATAGCAGGTTCGTTAATGTACACAATATACGGGCTACTGGTTCCTACATAGCAGGTTCGTTAATGTACACAATATACGGGCTACTGGTTCCTACATAGCAGGTTCGTTAATGTACACAATATACGGGCTACTGGTTCCTACATAGCAGGTTCGTTAATGTACACAATATACGGGCTACTGGTTCCTACATAGCAGGTTCGTTAATGTACACAATATACGGGCTACTGGTTCCTACATAGCAGGTTCGTTAATGTACACAATATACGGGCTACTGGTTCCTACATAGAACGGGTTCGTTAATGTACACAATATACGGGCTACTGGTTCCTACATAGCAGGTTCGTTAATGTACACAATATACGGGCTACTGGTTCCTACATAGCAGGTTCGTTAATGTACACAATATACGGGCTACTGGTTCCTACATAGCAGGTTCGTTAATGTACACAATATACGGGCTACTGGTTCCTACATAGCAGGTTCGTTAATGTACACAATATACGGGCTACTGGTTCCTACATAGCAGGGTTCGTTAATGTACACAATATACGGGCTACTGGTTCCTACATAGCAGGTTCGTTAATGTACACAATATACGGGCTACTGGTTCCTACATAGCGGGTTCGTTAATGTACACAATATACGGGCTACTGGTTCCTACATAGCAGGTTCGTTAATGTACACAATATACGGGCTACTGGTTCCTACATAGCAGGTTCGTTAATGTACACAATATACGGGCTACTGGTTCCTACATAGCAGGTTCGTTAATGTACACAATATACGGGCTACTGGTTCCTACATAGCAGGTTCGTTAATGTACACAATATACGGGCTACTGGTTCCTACATAGCAGGTTCGTTAATGTACACAATATACGGGCTACTGGTTCCTACATAGCAGGTTCGTTAATGTACACAATATACGGGCTACTGGTTCCTACATAGCAGGTTCGTTAATGTACACAATATACGGGCTACTGGTTCCTACATAGCAGGTTCGTTAATGTACACAATATACGGGCTACTGGTTCCTACATAGCAGGTTCGTTAATGTACACAATATACGGGCTACTGGTTCCTACATAGCAGGTTCGTTAATGTACACAATATACGGGCTACTGGTTCCTACATAGCAGGTTCGTTAATGTACACAATATACGGGCTACTGGTTCCTACATAGCAGGTTCGTTAATGTACACAATATACGGGCTACTGGTTCCTACATAGCAGGTTCGTTAATGTACACAATATACGGGCTACTGGTTCCTACATAGCAGGTTCGTTAATGTACACAATATACGGGCTACTGGTTCCTACATAGCAGGTTCGTTAATGTACACAATATACGGGCTACTGGTTCCTACATAGCAGGTTCGTTAATGTACACAATATACGGGCTACTGGTTCCTACATAGCAGGTTCGTTAATGTACACAATATACGGGCTACTGGTTCCTACATAGCAGGTTCGTTAATGTACACAATATACGGGCTACTGGTTCCTACATAGCAGGTTCGTTAATGTACACAATATACGGGCTACTGGTTCCTACATAGCGGGTTCGTTAATGTACACAATATACGGGCTACTGGTTCCTACATAGCAGGTTCGTTAATGTACACAATATACGGGCTACTGGTTCCTACATAGCACGGGTTCGTTAATGTACACAATATACGGGCTACTGGTTCCTACATAGCAGGTTCGTTAATGTACACAATATACGGGCTACTGGTTCCTACATAGCAGGTTCGTTAATGTACACAATATACGGGCTACTGGTTCCTACATAGCAGGTTCGTTAATGTACACAATATACGGGCTACTGGTTCCTACATAGCAGGTTCGTTAATGTACACAATATACGGGCTACTGGTTCCTACATAGCAGGTTCGTTAATGTACACAATATACGGGCTACTGGTTCCTACATAGCAGGTTCGTTAATGTACACAATATACGGGCTACTGGTTCCTACATAGCGGGTTCGTTAATGTACACAATATACGGGCTACTGGTTCCTACATAGCAGGTTCGTTAATGTACACAATATACGGGCTACTGGTTCCTACATAGCAGGTTCGTTAATGTACACAATATACGGGCTACTGGTTCCTACATAGCAGGTTCGTTAATGTACACAATATACGGGCTACTGGTTCCTACATAGCAGGTTCGTTAATGTACACAATATACGGGCTACTGGTTCCTACATAGCGGGTTCGTTAATGTACACAATATACGGGCTACTGGTTCCTACATAGCAGGGTTCGTTAATGTACACAATATACGGGCTACTGGTTCCTACATAGCGGGTTCGTTAATGTACACAATATACGGGCTACTGGTTCCTACATAGCAGGTTCGTTAATGTACACAATATACGGGCTACTGGTTCCTACATAGCAGGTTCGTTAATGTACACAATATACGGGCTACTGGTTCCTACATAGCAGGTTCGTTAATGTACACAATATACGGGCTACTGGTTCCTACATAGCAGGTTCGTTAATGTACACAATATACGGGCTACTGGTTCCTACATAGCAGGTTCGTTAATGTACACAATATACGGGCTACTGGTTCCTACATAGCAGGTTCGTTAATGTACACAATATACGGGCTACTGGTTCCTACATAGCAGGTTCGTTAATGTACACAATATACGGGCTACTGGTTCCTACATAGCAGGTTCGTTAATGTACACAATATACGGGCTACTGGTTCCTACATAGCAGGTTCGTTAATGTACACAATATACGGGCTACTGGTTCCTACATAGCAGGTTCGTTAATGTACACAATATACGGGCTACTGGTTCCTACATAGCAGGTTCGTTAATGTACACAATATACGGGCTACTGGTTCCTACATAGCAGGTTCGTTAATGTACACAATATACGGGCTACTGGTTCCTACATAGCAGGTTCGTTAATGTACACAATATACGGGCTACTGGTTCCTACATAGCAGGTTCGTTAATGTACACAATATACGGGCTACTGGTTCCTACATAGCAGGTTCGTTAATGTACACAATATACGGGCTACTGGTTCCTACATAGCAGGTTCGTTAATGTACACAATATACGGGCTACTGGTTCCTACATAGCAGGTTCGTTAATGTACACAATATACGGGCTACTGGTTCCTACATAGCAGGTTCGTTAATGTACACAATATACGGGCTACTGGTTCCTACATAGCAGGTTCGTTAATGTACACAATATACGGGCTACTGGTTCCTACATAGCGGGTTCGTTAATGTACACAATATACGGGCTACTGGTTCCTACATAGCAGGTTCGTTAATGTACACAATATACGGGCTACTGGTTCCTACATAGCGGGTTCGTTAATGTACACAATATACGGGCTACTGGTTCCTACATAGCAGGTTCGTTAATGTACACAATATACGGGCTACTGGTTCCTACATAGCAGGTTCGTTAATGTACACAATATACGGGCTACTGGTTCCTACATAGCAGGTTCGTTAATGTACACAATATACGGGCTACTGGTTCCTACATAGCAGGTTCGTTAATGTACACAATATACGGGCTACTGGTTCCTACATAGCAGGTTCGTTAATGTACACAATATACGGGCTACTGGTTCCTACATAGCAGGTTCGTTAATGTACACAATATACGGGCTACTGGTTCCTACATAGCAGGTTCGTTAATGTACACAATATACGGGCTACTGGTTCCTACATAGCAGGTTCGTTAATGTACACAATATACGGGCTACTGGTTCCTACATAGCAGGTTCGTTAATGTACACAATATACGGGCTACTGGTTCCTACATAGCAGGTTCGTTAATGTACACAATATACGGGCTACTGGTTCCTACATAGCAGGTTCGTTAATGTACACAATATACGGGCTACTGGTTCCTACATAGCAGGTTCGTTAATGTACACAATATACGGGCTACTGGTTCCTACATAGCAGGTTCGTTAATGTACACAATATACGGGCTACTGGTTCCTACATAGCAGGTTCGTTAATGTACACAATATACGGGCTACTGGTTCCTACATAGCAGGTTCGTTAATGTACACAATATACGGGCTACTGGTTCCTACATAGCAGGTTCGTTAATGTACACAATATACGGGCTACTGGTTCCTACATAGCAGGTTCGTTAATGTACACAATATACGGGCTACTGGGTCCTACATAGCAGGTTCGTTAATGTACACAATATACGGGCTACTGGTTCCTACATAGCAGGTTCGTTAATGTACACAATATACGGGCTACTGGTTCCTACATAGCAGGTTCGTTAATGTACACAATATACGGGCTACTGGTTCCTACATAGCAGGTTCGTTAATGTACACAATATACGGGCTACTGGTTCCTACATAGCAGGTTCGTTAATGTACACAATATACGGGCTACTGGTTCCTACATAGCAGGTTCGTTAATGTACACAATATACGGGCTACTGGGTCCTACATAGCAGGTTCGTTAATGTACACAATATACGGGCTACTGGTTCCTACATAGCGGGTTCGTTAATGTACACAATATACGGGCTACTGGTTCCTACATAGCGGGTTTGTTAATGTACACAATATACGGGCTACTGGGTCCTACATAGCAGGTTCGTTAATGTACACAATATACGGGCTACTGGTTCCTACATAGCAGGTTCGTTAATGTACACAATATACGGGCTACTGGTTCCTACATAGCAGGTTCGTTAATGTACACAATATACGGGCTACTGGTTCCTATATATAACGGGTTCGTTAATGTACACAATATACGGGCTACTGGTTCCTACATAGCGGGTTCGTTAATGTACACAATATACGGGCTACTGGTTCCTATATATAACGGGTTCGTTAATGTACACAATATACGGGCTACTGGGTCCTATATAGCGGGTTCATTAATGTACACAATATACGGGCTACTGGTTCCTACATAGCAGGTTCGTTAATGTACACAATATACGGGCTACTGGTTCCTATATAGCAGGTTCGTTAATGTACACAATATACGGGCTACTGGTTCCTATATATAGCGGGTTCGTTAATGTACACAATATACGGGCTACTGGTTCCTATATATAACGGGTTCGTTAATGTACACAATATACGGGCTACTGGGTCCTATATAGCGGGTTCGTTAATGTACACAATATACGGGCTACTGGTTCCTACATAGCGGGTTCGTTAATGTACACAATATACGGGCTACTGGTTCCTACATAGCAGGTTCGTTAATGTACACAATATACGGGCTACTGGTTCCTATATATAACGGGTTTGTTAATGTACACAATATACGGGCTACTGGTTCCTACATAGCGGGTTCGTTAATGTACACAATATACGGGCTACTGGGTCCTATATAGCGGGTTCGTTAATGTACACAATATACGGGCTACTGGTTCCTACATAGCAGGTTCGTTAATGTACACAATATACGGGCTACTGGTTCCTATATATAACGGGTTTGTTAATGTACACAATATACGGGCTACTGGTTCCTACATAGCGGGTTCGTTAATGTACACAATATACGGGCTACTGGTTCCTATATATAACGGGTTCGTTAATGTACACAATATACGGGCTACTGGGTCCTATATAGCGGGTTCGTTAATGTACACAATATACGGGCTACTGGTTCCTACATAGCAGGTTCGTTAATGTACACAATATACGGGCTACTGGTTCCTATATATAACGGGTTTGTTAATGTACACAATATACGGGCTACTGGTTCCTACATAGCAGGTTCGTTAATGTACACAATATACGGGCTACTGGTTCCTACATAGCGGGTTCGTTAATGTACACAATATACGGGCTACTGGTTCCTACATAGCGGGTTCGTTAATGTACACAATATACGGGCTACTGGTTCCTACATAGCAGGTTCGTTAATGTACACAATATACGGGCTACTGGTTCCTACATAGCAGGTTCGTTAATGTACACAATATACGGGCTACTGGTTCCTATATATAACGGGTTTGTTAATGTACACAATATACGGGCTACTGGTTCCTATATATAACGGGTTCGTTAATGTACACAATATACGGGCTACTGGTTCCTACATAGCGGGTTCGTTAATGTACACAATATACGGGCTACTGGTTCCTATATATAACGGGTTCGTTAATGTACACAATATACGGGCTACTGGGTCCTATATAGCGGGTTCGTTAATGTACACAATATACGGGCTACTGGTTCCTACATAGCAGGTTCGTTAATGTACACAATATACGGGCTACTGGTTCCTATATATAACGGGTTTGTTAATGTACACAATATACGGGCTACTGGTTCCTAAATAGCAGGTTCGTTAATGTACACAATATACGGGCTACTGGTTCCTATATATAACGGGTTCGTTAATGTACACAATATACGGGCTACTGGTTCCTACATAGCGGGTTCGTTAATGTACACAATATACGGGCTACTGGTTCCTATATATAACGGGTTCGTTAATGTACACAATATACGGGCTACTGGGTCCTATATAGCGGGTTCGTTAATGTACACAATATACGGGCTACTGGTTCCTACATAGCAGGTTCGTTAATGTACACAATATACGGGCTACTGGTTCCTATATATAACGGGTTTGTTAATGTACACAATATACGGGCTACTGGTTCCTACATAGCAGGTTCGTTAATGTACACAATATACGGGCTACTGGTTCCTACATAGCGGGTTCGTTAATGTACACAATATACGGGCTACTGGTTCCTACATAGCGGGTTCGTTAATGTACACAATATACGGGCTACTGGTTCCTACATAGCAGGTTCGTTAATGTACACAATATACGGGCTACTGGTTCCTATATATAACGGGTTTGTTAATGTACACAATATACGGGCTACTGGTTCCTACATAGCAGGTTCGTTAATGTACACAATATACGGGCTACTGGTTCCTATATATAACGGGTTTGTTAATGTACACAATATACGGGCTACTGGTTCCTACATAGCGGGTTCGTTAATGTACACAATATACGGGCTACTGGTTCCTACATAGCAGGTTCGTTAATGTACACAATATACGGGCTACTGGTTCCTACATAGCGGGTTCGTTAATGTACACAATATACGGGCTACTGGTTCCTACATAGCAGGTTCGTTAATGTACACAATATACGGGCTACTGGTTCCTATATATAACGGGTTCGTTAATGTATACAATATACGGGCTACTGGTTCCTATATATAACGGGTTCGTTAATGTACACAATATACGGGCTACTGGTTCCTACATAGCGGGTTCGTTAATGTACACAATATACGGGCTACTGGTTCCTATATATAACGGGTTTGTTAATGTACACAATATACGGGCTACTGGTTCCTAAATAGCAGGTTCGTTAATGTACACAATATACGGGCTACTGGTTCCTACATAGCAGGTTCGTTAATGTACACAATATACGGGCTACTGGTTCCTACATAGCAGGTTCGTTAATGTACACAATATACGGGCTACTGGTTCCTACATAGCAGGTTCGTTAATGTACACAATATACGGGCTACTGGTTCCTATATATAACGGGTTCGTTAATGTACACAATATACGGGCTACTGGTTCCTACATAGCGGGTTCGTTAATGTACACAATATACGGGCTACTGGTTCCTATATATAACGGGTTCGTTAATGTACACAATATACGGGCTACTGGTTCCTACATAGCGGGTTCGTTAATGTACACAATATACGGGCTACTGGGTCCTACATAGCAGGTTCGTTAATGTACACAATATACGGGCTACTGGTTCCTACATAGCAGGTTCGTTAATGTACACAATATACGGGCTACTGGTTCCTACATAGCGGGTTCGTTAATGTACACAATATACGGGCTACTGGTTCCTATATATAACGGGTTCGTTAATGTACACAATATACGGGCTACTGGTTCCTAAATAGCAGGTTCGTTAATGTACACAATATACGGGCTACTGGGTCCTACATAGCAGGTTCGTTAATGTACACAATATACGGGCTACTGGTTCCTACATAGCAGGTTCGTTAATGTACACAATATACGGGCTACTGGTTCCTACATAGCAGGTTCGTTAATGTACACAATATACGGGCTACTGGTTCCTACATAGCAGGTTCGTTAATGTACACAATATACGGGCTACTGGTTCCTACATAGCAGGTTCGTTAATGTACACAATATACGGGCTAATGGGTCCTACATAGCAGGTTCGTTAATGTACACAATATACGGGCTAATGGGTCCTACATAGCAGGTTCGTTAATGTACACAATATACGGGCTACTGGTTCCTATATAGCGGGTTTGTTAATGTACACAATATACGGGCTACTGGTTCCTATATATAACGGGTTCGTTAATGTACACAATATACGGGCTACTGGTTCCTACATAGCAGGTTCGTTAATGTACACAATATACGGGCTACTGGTTCCTATATATAACGGGTTCGTTAATGTACACAATATACGGGCTACTGGGTCCTACATAGCAGGTTCGTTAATGTACACAATATACGGGCTACTGGGTCCTACATAGCAGGTTCGTTAATGTACACAATATACGGGCTACTGGGTCCTACATAGCGGGTTTGTTAATGTACACAATATACGGGCTACTGGGTCCTACATAGCGGGTTTGTTAATGTACACAATATACGGGCTACTGGTTCCTATATATAACGGGTTCGTTAATGTACACAATATACGGGCTACTGGTTCCTATATATAACGGGTTCGTTAATGTACACAATATACGGGCTACTGGTTCCTACATAGCAGGTTCGTTAATGTACACAATATACGGGCTACTGGTTCCTACATAGCAGGTTCGTTAATGTACACAATATACGGGCTACTGGGTCCTACACCTACATAGCAGGTTCGTTAATGTACACAATATACGGGCTACTGGTTCCTACACCTACATAGGTTCGTTAATGTACACAATATACGGGCTACTGGTTCCTATATATAACGGGTTCGTTAATGTACACAATATACGGGCTACTGGTTCCTATATATAACGGGTTCGTTAATGTACACAATATACGGGCTACTGGTTCCTACATAGCGGGTTCGTTAATGTACACAATATACGGGCTACTGGTTCCTACATAGCAGGTTCGTTAATGTACACAATATACGGGCTACTGGTTCCTACATAGCAGGTTCGTTAATGTACACAATATACGGGCTACTGGGTCCTACATAGCGGGTTCGTTAATGTACACAATATACGGGCTACTGGGTCCTACATAGCAGGTTCGTTAATGTACACAATATACGGGCTACTGGGTCCTACATAGCAGGTTCGTTAATGTACACAATATACGGGCTACTGGTTCCTACATAGCAGGTTCGTTAATGTACACAATATACGGGCTACTGGGTCCTACATAGCGGGTTCGTTAATGTACACAATATACGGGCTACTGGGTCCTACATAGCAGGTTCGTTAATGTACACAATATACGGGCTACTGGTTCCTACATAGCAGGTTCGTTAATGTACACAATATACGGGCTACTGGTTCCTATATATAACGGGTTCGTTAATGTACACAATATACGGGCTACTGGTTCCTACATAGCAGGTTCGTTAATGTACACAATATACGGGCTACTGGGTCCTACATAGCAGGTTCGTTAATGTACACAATATACGGGCTACTGGTTCCTACATAGCAGGTTCGTTAATGTACACAATATACGGGCTACTGGTTCCTACATAGCGGGTTCGTTAATGTACACAATATACGGGCTACTGGTTCCTACATAGCAGGTTCGTTAATGTACACAATATACGGGCTACTGGTTCCTACATAGCAGGTTCGTTAATGTACACAATATACGGGCTACTGGTTCCTACATAGCAGGTTCGTTAATGTACACAATATACGGGCTACTGGTTCCTACATATAACAGGTTCGTTAATGTACACAATATATGGGCTACTGGTTCCTACATAGCAGGTTCGTTAATGTACACAATATACGGGCTACTGGTTCCTACATAGCAGGTTCGTTAATGTACACAATATACGGGCTACTGGTTCCTACATAGCAGGTTCGTTAATGTACACAATATACGGGCTACTGGTTCCTATATATAACGGGTTCGTTAATGTACACAATATACGGGCTACTGGTTCCTACATAGCAGGTTCGTTAATGTACACAATATACGGGCTACTGGTTCCTACATAGCAGGTTCGTTAATGTACACAATATACGGGCTACTGGTTCCTATATATAACGGGTTCGTTAATGTACACAATATACGGGCTACTGGTTCCTACATAGCGGGTTCGTTAATGTACACAATATACGGGCTACTGGTTCCTACATAGCAGGTTCGTTAATGTACACAATATACGGGCTACTGGTTCCTACATAGCAGGTTCGTTAATGTACACAATATACGGGCTACTGGTTCCTACATAGCAGGTTCGTTAATGTACACAATATACGGGCTACTGGTTCCTACATAGCAGGTTCGTTAATGTACACAATATACGGGCTACTGGTTCCTACATAGCAGGTTCGTTAATGTACACAATATACGGGCTACTGGTTCCTACATAGCACGGGTTCGTTAATGTACACAATATACGGGCTACTGGTTCCTACATAGCAGGTTCGTTAATGTACACAATATACGGGCTACTGGTTCCTACATAGCAGGTTCGTTAATGTACACAATATACGGGCTACTGGTTCCTACATAGCAGGTTCGTTAATGTACACAATATACGGGCTACTGGTTCCTACATAGCAGGTTCGTTAATGTACACAATATACGGGCTACTGGTTCCTATATATAACGGGTTCGTTAATGTACACAATATACGGGCTACTGGTTCCTACATAGCAGGTTCGTTAATGTACACAATATACGGGCTACTGGTTCCTACATAGCAGGTTCGTTAATGTACACAATATACGGGCTACTGGTTCCTACATAGCAGGTTCGTTAATGTACACAATATACGGGCTACTGGTTCCTACATAGCAGGTTCGTTAATGTACACAATATACGGGCTACTGGTTCCTACATAGCAGGTTCGTTAATGTACACAATATACGGGCTACTGGTTCCTACATAGCAGGTTCGTTAATGTACACAATATACGGGCTACTGGTTCCTACATAGCAGGTTCGTTAATGTACACAATATACGGGCTACTGGTTCCTACATAGCAGGTTCGTTAATGTACACAATATACGGGCTACTGGTTCCTACATAGCAGGTTCGTTAATGTACACAATATACGGGCTACTGGTTCCTACATAGCAGGTTCGTTAATGTACACAATATACGGGCTACTGGTTCCTACATAGCAGGTTCGTTAATGTACACAATATACGGGCTACTGGTTCCTACATAGCAGGTTCGTTAATGTACACAATATACGGGCTACTGGTTCCTACATAGCAGGTTCGTTAATGTACACAATATACGGGCTACTGGTTCCTACATAGCAGGTTCGTTAATGTACACAATATACGGGCTACTGGTTCCTACATAGCAGGTTCGTTAATGTACACAATATACGGGCTACTGGTTCCTACATAGCAGGTTCGTTAATGTACACAATATACGGGCTACTGGTTCCTACATAGCAGGTTCGTTAATGTACACAATATACGGGCTACTGGTTCCTACATAGCAGGTTCGTTAATGTACACAATATACGGGCTACTGGTTCCTACATAGCAGGTTCGTTAATGTACACAATATACGGGCTACTGGTTCCTACATAGCAGGTTCGTTAATGTACACAATATACGGGCTACTGGTTCCTACATAGCAGGTTCGTTAATGTACACAATATACGGGCTACTGGTTCCTACATAGCAGGTTCGTTAATGTACACAATATACGGGCTACTGGTTCCTACATAGCAGGTTCGTTAATGTACACAATATACGGGCTACTGGTTCCTACATAGCAGGTTCGTTAATGTACACAATATACGGGCTACTGGTTCCTACATAGCAGGTTCGTTAATGTACACAATATACGGGCTACTGGTTCCTACATAGCAGGTTCGTTAATGTACACAATATACGGGCTACTGGTTCCTACATAGCAGGTTCGTTAATGTACACAATATACGGGCTACTGGTTCCTACATAGCAGGTTCGTTAATGTACACAATATACGGGCTACTGGTTCCTACATAGCAGGTTCGTTAATGTACACAATATACGGGCTACTGGTTCCTACATAGCAGGTTCGTTAATGTACACAATATACGGGCTACTGGTTCCTACATAGCAGGTTCGTTAATGTACACAATATACGGGCTACTGGTTCCTACATAGCAGGTTCGTTAATGTACACAATATACGGGCTACTGGTTCCTACATAGCAGGTTCGTTAATGTACACAATATACGGGCTACTGGTTCCTACATAGCAGGTTCGTTAATGTACACAATATACGGGCTACTGGTTCCTACATAGCAGGTTCGTTAATGTACACAATATACGGGCTACTGGTTCCTACATAGCAGGTTCGTTAATGTACACAATATACGGGCTACTGGTTCCTACATAGCAGGTTCGTTAATGTACACAATATACGGGCTACTGGTTCCTACATAGCAGGTTCGTTAATGTACACAATATACGGGCTACTGGTTCCTACATAGCAGGTTCGTTAATGTACACAATATACGGGCTACTGGTTCCTACATAGCAGGTTCGTTAATGTACACAATATACGGGCTACTGGTTCCTACATAGCAGGTTCGTTAATGTACACAATATACGGGCTACTGGTTCCTACATAGCAGGTTCGTTAATGTACACAATATACGGGCTACTGGTTCCTACATAGCAGGTTCGTTAATGTACACAATATACGGGCTACTGGTTCCTACATAGCAGGTTCGTTAATGTACACAATATACGGGCTACTGGTTCCTACATAGCAGGTTCGTTAATGTACACAATATACGGGCTACTGGTTCCTACATAGCAGGTTCGTTAATGTACACAATATACGGGCTACTGGTTCCTACATAGCAGGTTCGTTAATGTACACAATATACGGGCTACTGGTTCCTACATAGCAGGTTCGTTAATGTACACAATATACGGGCTACTGGTTCCTACATAGCAGGTTCGTTAATGTACACAATATACGGGCTACTGGTTCCTACATAGCAGGTTCGTTAATGTACACAATATACGGGCTACTGGTTCCTACATAGCAGGTTCGTTAATGTACACAATATACGGGCTACTGGTTCCTACATAGCAGGTTCGTTAATGTACACAATATACGGGCTACTGGTTCCTACATAGCAGGTTCGTTAATGTACACAATATACGGGCTACTGGTTCCTACATAGCAGGTTCGTTAATGTACACAATATACGGGCTACTGGTTCCTACATAGCAGGTTCGTTAATGTACACAATATACGGGCTACTGGTTCCTACATAGCAGGTTCGTTAATGTACACAATATACGGGCTACTGGTTCCTACATAGCAGGTTCGTTAATGTACACAATATACGGGCTACTGGTTCCTACATAGCGGGTTCGTTAATGTACACAATATACGGGCTACTGGTTCCTATATAACGGGTTCGTTAATGTACACAATATACGGGCTACTGGTTCCTATATATAACGGGTTTGTTAATGTACACAATATACGGGCTACTGGTTCCTACATAGCAGGTTCGTTAATGTACACAATATACGGGCTACTGGTTCCTACATAGCGGGTTCGTTAATGTACACAATATACGGGCTACTGGTTCCTACATAGCGGGTTCGTTAATGTACACAATATACGGGCTACTGGTTCCTACATAGCAGGTTCGTTAATGTACACAATATACGGGCTACTGGGTCCTACATAGCAGGTTCGTTAATGTACACAATATACGGGCTACTGGTTCCTACATAGCAGGTTCGTTAATGTACACAATATACGGGCTACTGGTTCCTACATAGCAGGTTCGTTAATGTACACAATATACGGGCTACTGGGTCCTACATAGCGGGTTCGTTAATGTACACAATATACGGGCTACTGGTTCCTATATATAACGGGTTCGTTAATGTACACAATATACGGGCTACTGGTTCCTACATAGCAGGTTCGTTAATGTACACAATATACGGGCTACTGGTTCCTACATAGCAGGTTCGTTAATGTACACAATATACGGGCTACTGGTTCCTACATAGCAGGTTCGTTAATGTACACAATATACGGGCTACTGGTTCCTACATAGCAGGTTCGTTAATGTACACAATATACGGGCTACTGGTTCCTACATAGCAGGTTCGTTAATGTACACAATATACGGGCTACTGGTTCCTATATATAACAGGTTCGTTAATGTACACAATATACGGGCTACTGGTTCCTACATAGCAGGTTCGTTAATGTGCACAATATACGGGCTACTCCTACTGGTTCCTACATAGCGGGTTCGTTAATGTACACAATATACGGGCTACTGGTTCCTACATAGCAGGTTCGTTAATGTACACAATATACGGGCTACTGGTTCCTACATAGCAGGTTCGTTAATGTACACAATATACGGGCTACTGGTTCCTACATAGCAGGTTCGTTAATGTACACAATATACGGGCTACTGGTTCCTACATAGCGGGTTCGTTAATGTACACAATATACGGGCTACTGGTTCCTACATAGCAGGTTCGTTAATGTACACAATATACGGGCTACTGGTTCCTACATAGCAGGTTCGTTAATGTGCACAATATACGGGCTACTGGTTCCTACATAGCAGGTTCGTTAATGTACACAATATACGGGCTACTGGGTCCTACATAGCAGGTTCGTTAATGTACACAATATACGGGCTACTGGGTCCTACACCTACATAGGTTCGTTAATGTACACAATATACGGGCTACTGGTTCCTACATAGCAGGTTCGTTAATGTACACAATATACGGGCTACTGGGTCCTACATAGCAGGTTCGTTAAAGTACACAATATACGGGCTACTGGTTCCTACATAGCAGGTTCGTTAATGTACACAATATACGGGCTACTGGTTCCTACATAGCAGGTTCGTTAATGTACACAATATACGGGCTACTGGTTCCTACATAGCAGGTTCGTTAATGTACACAATATACGGGCTACTGGTTCCTACATAGCGGGTTCGTTAATGTACACAATATACGGGCTACTGGTTCCTACATAGCAGGTTCGTTAATGTACACAATATACGGGCTACTGGTTCCTACATAGCAGGTTCGTTAATGTGCACAATATACGGGCTACTGGTTCCTACATAGCAGGTTCGTTAATGTACACAATATACGGGCTACTGGGTCCTACATAGCAGGTTCGTTAATGTACACAATATACGGGCTACTGGGTCCTACACCTACATAGGTTCGTTAATGTACACAATATACGGGCTACTGGTTCCTACATAGCAGGTTCGTTAATGTACACAATATACGGGCTACTGGGTCCTACATAGCAGGTTCGTTAAAGTACACAATATACGGGCTACTGGTTCCTACATAGCAGGTTCGTTAATGTACACAATATACGGGCTACTGGTTCCTACATAGCAGGTTCGTTAATGTACACAATATACGGGCTACTGGTTTCTACATAGCAGGTTCGTTAATGTACACAATATACGGGCTACTGGTTCCTACATAGCAGGTTCGTTAATGTACACAATATACGGGCTACTGGGTCCTACATAGCAGGTTCGTTAATGTACACAATATACGGGCTACTGGTTCCTACATAGCAGGTTCGTTAATGTACACAATATACGGGCTACTGGTTCCTATATATAACGGGTTCGTTAATGTACACAATATACGGGCTACTGGTTCCTACATAGCAGGTTCGTTAATGTACACAATATACGGGCTACTGGTTCCTACATAGCAGGTTCGTTAATGTACACAATATACGGGCTACTGGTTCCTATATATAACGGGTTCGTTAATGTACACAATATACGGGCTACTGGTTCCTACATAGCAGGTTCGTTAATGT
The DNA here is from genome assembly GCA_032718475.1 of Nemertoderma westbladi. Taxonomy (NCBI): domain Eukaryota; kingdom Metazoa; phylum Xenacoelomorpha; order Nemertodermatida; family Nemertodermatidae; genus Nemertoderma; species Nemertoderma westbladi. The sequence goes on along the minus strand of JAUCBJ010003056.1, from coordinate 24,875 downwards.
ACACAATATACGGGCTACTGGTTCCTACATAGCAGGTTCGTTAATGTACACAATATACGGGCTACTGGGTCCTACACCTACATAGGTTCGTTAATGTACACAATATACGGGCTACTGGTTCCTACATAGCGGGTTCGTTAATGTACACAATATACGGGCTACTGGTTCCTACATAGCGGGTTCGTTAATGTACACAATATACGGGCTACTGGTTCCTACATAGCAGGTTCGTTAATGTACACAATATACGGGCTACTGGTTCCTACATAGCAGGTTCGTTAATGTACACAATATACGGGCTACTGGTTCCTACATAGCAGGTTCGTTAATGTACACAATATACGGGCTACTGGTTCCTACATAGCGGGTTCGTTAATGTACACAATATACGGGCTACTGGTTCCTACATAGCAGGTTCGTTAATGTACACAATATACGGGCTACTGGTTCCTACATAGCAGGTTCGTTAATGTGCACAATATACGGGCTACTGGTTCCTACATAGCAGGTTCGTTAATGTACACAATATACGGGCTACTGGGTCCTACACCTACATAGGTTCGTTAATGTACACAATATACGGGCTACTGGTTCCTACATAGCGGGTTCGCTAATGTACACAATATACGGGCTACTGGGTCCTACATAGCAGGTTCGTTAAAGTACACAATATACGGGCTACTGGTTCCTACATAGCAGGTTCGTTAATGTACACAATATACGGGCTACTGGTTCCTACATAGCAGGTTCGTTAATGTACACAATATACGGGCTACTGGTTTCTACATAGCAGGTTCGTTAATGTACACAATATACGGGCTACTGGTTCCTACATAGCAGGTTCGTTAATGTACACAATATACGGGCTACTGGTTCCTACATAGCGGGTTCGTTAATGTACACAATATACGGGCTACTGGTTTCTACATAGCAGGTTCGTTAATGTACACAATATACGGGCTACTGGTTTCTACATAGCAGGTTCGTTAATGTACACAATATACGGGCTACTGGTTCCTACATAGCAGGTTCGTTAATGTACACAATATACGGGCTACTGGTTTCTACATAGCAGGTTCGTTAATGTACACAATATACGGGCTACTGGTTTCTACATAGCAGGTTCGTTAATGTACACAATATACGGGCTACTGGTTCCTACATAGCAGGTTCGTTAATGTACACAATATACGGGCTACTGGGTCCTACATAGCAGGTTCGTTAATGTACACAATATACGGGCTACTGGGTCCTACACCTACATAGGTTCGTTAATGTACACAATATACGGGCTACTGGTTCCTACATAGCAGGTTCGTTAATGTACACAATATACGGGCTACTGGTTCCTACATAGCAGGTTCGTTAATGTACACAATATACGGGCTACTGGTTTCTACATAGCAGGTTCGTTAATGTACACAATATACGGGCTACTGGTTTCTACATAGCAGGTTCGTTAATGTACACAATATACGGGCTACTGGTTTCTACATAGCAGGTTCGTTAATGTACACAATATACGGGCTACTGGTTTCTACATAGCAGGTTCGTTAATGTACACAATATACGGGCTACTGGTTCCTACATAGCAGGTTCGTTAATGTACACAATATACGGGCTACTGGGTCCTACATAGCAGGTTTGTTAATGTACACAATATACGGGCTACTGGTTCCTACATAGCAGGTTCGTTAATGTACACAATATACGGGCTACTGGTTCCTACATAGCAGGTTCGTTAATGTACACAATATACGGGCTACTGGTTCCTACATAGCAGGTTCGTTAATGTACACAATATACGGGCTACTGGTTCCTACATAGCGGGTTCGTTAATGTACACAATATACGGGCTACTGGTTCCTACATAGCAGGTTCGTTAATGTACACAATATACGGGCTACTGGTTCCTACATAGCAGGTTCGTTAATGTACACAATATACGGGCTACTGGTTCCTACATAGCAGGTTTGTTAATGTACACAATATACGGGCTACTGGTTCCTACATAGCAGGTTCGTTAATGTACACAATATACGGGCTACTGGGTCCTACACCTACATAGGTTCGTTAATGTACACAATATACGGGCTACTGGTTCCTACATAGCGGGTTCGTTAATGTACACAATATACGGGCTACTGGTTCCTACATAGCAGGTTCGTTAATGTACACAATATACGGGCTACTGGTTCCTACATAGCGGGTTCGTTAATGTACACAATATACGGGCTACTGGTTCCTACATAGCAGGTTAGTTAATGTACACAATATACGGGCTACTGGTTCCTACATAGCAGGTTCGTTAATGTACACAATATACGGGCTACTGGTTCCTACATAGCGGGTTCGTTAATGTACACAATATACGGGCTACTGGGTCCTACATAGCAGGTTCGTTAATGTACACAATATACGGGCTACTGGTTCCTACATAGCAGGTTCGTTAATGTACACAATATACGGGCTACTGGTTCCTACATAGCAGGTTCGTTAATGTACAGAATATACGGGCTACTGGTTCCTACATAGCAGGTTCGTTAATGTACACAATATATGGGCTACTGGTTCCTACATAGCAGGTTCGTTAATGTACACAATATACGGGCTACTGGGTCCTACACCTACATAGCAGGTTCGTTAATATTACAGGTACCAATGGTGTAAGTAATGGATTGCTCCCAATGCTACGAGTTTTTAATAACACGGCCCGCTATGTGGACCAGGGTGGCAATAAGAGACCAGGAGCCTTCGCCATATACCTCGAACCTTGGCATGCGGATATCATTGATTTCCTCGACTGCAGAAAGAACACAGGTTTAGTATGACTTCTCTATGAACTACTCGCTAATCTGTTATTGCAACTCACATCTACTTACCGGTAAAATGATTTGTTGTTTTTTCAAATATAGAAATCCACTTTCAGTGCAAATATAGACGTTGTTCACTCAAGTGTGCTAGGCCTTTGTTTCCATCCAATATACGTAGGTTCCATCCATGTAGGTAAGGAGGAGTCACGTGCCCGGGATTTGTTCTACGCTCTATGGATCCCGGACCTGTTTATGAAGCGAGTTCAAGAGAACGGCGATTGGTGTCTCATGTGCCCCCACGAGTCTCCTGGTCTGTGCGACACCTGGGGAGATGAGTTCGAGAAACTCTACGAGAAATACGAGAATGAGGGAAGGTTCAGGAAGAGAATGAAAGCGCAGACCTTGTGGTACGCGATAGTGGAGGCCCAGATAGAGACAGGTGAGTGGGTTGGGGATAGTGGAGGCCCAGATAGAGACAGGTGAGTGGGTTGGGGATAGTGGAGGCCCAGATTGAGACGGGTGAGTGGGTTGGGGATAGTGAAGGCCCAGATAGAGACAGGTGAGTGGATTGGGGGTAGTGGAGGCCCAGATAGAGACAGGTGAGTTGGTTGGGGTTAGTGGAGGCCCAGATAGAGACAGGTGAGTGGGTTGGGGATAGTGGAGGCCCAGATAGAGACAGGTGAGTGGGCTGGGGATAGTGGAGGCCCAGATAGAGACAGGTGAGTGGGTTGGGGATAGTGTAGGCCCAGATAGAGACAGGTGAGTGGGTTGGGGATAGTGGAGGCCCAGATAGAGACAGGTGAGTGGGTTGGGGATAGTGGAGGGCCAGATAGAGACAGGTGAGTGGGTTGGGGGTAGTGGAGGCCCAGATAGAGACAGGTGAGTGGGTTGGGGATAGTGGAGGCCCAGATAGAGACAGGTGAGTGGGTTGGGGATAGTGGAGACCCAGATAGAGACAGATGAGTGGGTTGGGGATAGTGGAGAGACAGGTGAGTGGGTTGGGGATAGTGGAGGCCCAGATAGAGACAGGTGAGTGGGTTGGGGATAGTGGAGGCCCCGATAGAGACAGGTGAGTGAGATGGGGATAGTGGAGGCCCAGATAGAGACAGGTGAGTGGGTTGGGGATAGTGGAGGGCCAGATAGAGACAGGTGAGTGGGTTGGGGCTAGTGGAGGCCCTGATAGAGACAGGCGAGTGGGTTGGGGATAGTGGAGGCCCAGATAGAGACAGGTGAGTGGGTTGGGGATAGTGGAGGCCCAGATATAGACAGGTGAGTGGTTTGGGGATAGTGGAGGCCCAGATAGAGACACGTGAGTGGGTTGGGGATACTGGAGGGCCAGATAGAGACAGGTGAGTGGGTTGGGGTTACTGGAGGCCCAGATAGAGACAGGTGAGTGGGTTGGGGATAGTGGAGGCCCAGATAGAGACAGGTGAGTGGGTTGGGGATAGTGGAGGCCCAGATAGAGACAGGTGAGTGGGTTGGGATTAGTGGAGGCCCAGATAGAGACAGGTGAGTGGGTTGGGGATAGTGGAGGCCCAGATAGAGACAGGTGAGTGGGTTGGGGATAGTGGAGGGCCAGATAGAGACAGGTGAGTGGGTTGGGGATAGTGGAGGCCCAGATAGAGACAGGTGTGTGGGTTGGGGATAGTGGAGGGCCAGATAGAGACAGGTGAGTGGGTTGGGGATAGTGGAGGCCCAGATAGAGACAGGTGTGTGGGTTGGGGATAGTGGAGGCCCAGATAGAGACAGGTGAGTGGGTTGGGGGTAGTGGAGGCCCAGATAGAGACAGGTGAGTGGGTTAGGGATAGTGGAGGCCCAGATAGAGACAGGTGAGTGGGTTGGGGATAGTGGAGGCCCAGATAGAGACAGGTGAGTGGGTTGGGGATAGTGGAGGCCCAGATAGAGACAGGTGAGTGGGTTGGGGATAGTGGAGGGCCAGATAGAGACAGGTGAGTGGGTTGGGGATAGTGGAGGCCCAGATAGAGACAGGTGTGTGGGTTGGGGATAGTGGAGGCCCAGATAGAGACAGGTGAGTGGGTTGGGGATAGTGGAGGGCCAGATAGAGACAGGTGAGTGGGTTGGGGATAGTGGAGGCCCAGATAGAGACAGGTGAGTGGGTTGGGGATAGTGGAGGTCCAGATAGAGACAGGTGAGTGGGTTGGGGGTAGTGGAGGCCCAGATAGAGACTGGTGAGTGGGTTGGGGGTAGTGGAGGCCCAGATAGAGACAGGTGAGTGGGTTGGGGATAGTGGAGGCCCAGATAGAGACAGGTGAGTGGGTTGGGGATAGTGGAGGCCCAGATAGAGACAGGTGAGTGGGTTGGGGATAGTGGAGGGCCAGATAGAGACAGGTGAGTGGGTTGGGGATAGTGGAGGGCCAGATAGAGACAGGTGAGTGGGTTGGGGATAGTGGAGGCCCAGATAGAGACAGGTGAGTGGGTTGGGGATAGTGGAGGGCCAGATAGAGACAGGTGAGTGGGTTAGGGATAGTGGAGGCCCAGATAGAGACAGGTGAGTGGGTTGGGGATAGTGGAGGGCCAGATAGAGACAGGTGAGTGGGTTGGGGATAGTGGAGGCCCAGATAGAGACAGGTGAGTGGGTTGGGGATAGTGGAGGCCCAGATAGAGACAGGTGAGTGGGTTGGGGATAGTGGAGGGCCAGATAGAGACAGGTGAGTGGGTTGGGGATAGTGGAGGCCCAGATAGAGACAGGTGAGTGGGTTGGGGATAGTGGAGGGCCAGATAGAGACAGGTGAGTGGGTTGGGGATAGTGGAGGCCCAGATAGAGACAGGTGAGTGGGTTGGGGATAGTGGAGGTCCAGATAGAGACAGGTGAGTGGGTTGGGGGATAGTGGAGGCCCAGATAGAGACTGGTGAGTGGGTTGGGGGTAGTGGAGGCCCAGATAGAGACAGGTGAGTGGGTTGGGGATAGTGGAGGCCCAGATAGAGACAGGTGAGTGGGTTGGGGATAGTGGAGGCCCAGATAGAGACAGGTGAGTGGGTTGGGGATAGTGGAGGCCCAGATAGAGACAGGTGAGTGGGTTGGGGATAGTGGAGGGCCAGATAGAGACAGGTGAGTGGGTTGGGGATAGTGGAGGGCCAGATAGAGACAGGTGAGTGGGTTGGGGATAGTGGAGGCCCAGGTAGAGACAGGTGAGTGGGTTGGGGATAGTGGAGGGCCAGATAGAGACAGGTGAGTGGGTTGGGGATAGTGGAGGCCCAGATAGAGACAGGTGAGTGGGTTGGGGATAGTGGAGGCCCAGATAGAGACAGGTGAGTGGGTTGGGGGTAGTGGAGGCCCAGATAGAGACAGGTGAGTGGGTTGGGGATAGTGGAGGCCCAGATAGAGACAGGTGAGTGAGTTGGGGATAGTGGAGGCCCAGATAGAGACAGGTGAGTGGGTTGGGGATAGTGGAGGCCCAGATAGAGACAGGTGAGTGGGTTGGGGATAGTGGAGGGCCAGATAGAGACAGGTGAGTGGGTTGGGGATAGTGGAGGCCCAGATAGAGACAGGTGTGTGGGTTGGGGATAGTGGAGGCCCAGATAGAGACAGGTGAGTGGGTTGGGGATAGTGGAGGGCCAGATAGAGACAGGTGAGTGGGTTGGGGATAGTGGAGGCCCAGATAGAGACAGGTGAGTGGGTTGGGGATAGTGGAGGCCCAGATAGAGACAGGTGAGTGGGTTGGGGGTAGTGGAGGCCCAGATAGAGACTGGTGAGTGGGTTGGGGGTAGTGGAGGTCCAGATAGAGACTGGTGAGTGGGTTGGGGGTAGTGGAGGCCCAGATAGAGACAGGTGAGTGGGTTGGGGATAGTGGAGGTCCAGATAGAGACAGGTGAGTGGGTTGGGGGTAGTGGAGGCCCAGATAGAGACAGGTGAGTGGGTTGGGGATAGTGGATGGCCAGATAGAGACAGGTGAGTGGGTTGGGGATAGTGGAGGCCCAGATAGAGACAGGTGAGTGGGTTGGGGATAGTGGAGGCCCAGATAGAGACAGGTGAGTGGGTTGGGGGTAGTGGAGGCCCAGATAGAGACTGGTGAGTGGGTTGGGGGTAGTGGAGGTCCAGATAGAGACTGGTGAGTGGGTTGGGGGTAGTGGAGGCCCAGATAGAGACAGGTGAGTGGGTTGGGGATAGTGGAGGTCCAGATAGAGACAGGTGAGTGGGTTGGGGGTAGTGGAGGCCCAGATAGAGACTGGTGAGTGGGTTGGGGGTAGTGGAGGCCCAGATAGAGACAGGTGAGTGGGTTGGGGATAGTGGAGGCCCAGATAGAGACAGGTGAGTGGGTTGGGGATAGTGGAGGCCCAGATAGAGACAGGTGAGTGGGTTGGGGATAGTGGAGGGCCAGATAGAGACAGGTGAGTGGGTTGGGGATAGTGGAGGGCCAGATAGAGACAGGTGAGTGGGTTGGGGATAGTGGAGGCCCAGATAGAGACAGGTGAGTGGGTTGGGGATAGTGGAGGGCCAGATAGAGACAGGTGAGTGGGTTGGGGATAGTGGAGGCCCAGATAGAGACAGGTGAGTGGGTTGGGGATAGTGGAGGTCCAGATAGAGACAGGTGAGTGGGTTGGGGGTAGTGGAGGCCCAGATAGAGACTGGTGAGTGGGTTGGGGGTAGTGGAGGCCCAGATAGAGACAGGTGAGTGGGTTGGGGATAGTGGAGGCCCAGATAGAGACAGGTGAGTGGGTTGGGGATAGTGGAGGCCCAGATAGAGACAGGTGAGTGGGTTGGGGATAGTGGAGGCCCAGATAGAGACAGGTGAGTGGGTTGGGGATAGTGGAGGGCCAGATAGAGACAGGTGAGTGGGTTGGGGATAGTGGAGGGCCAGATAGAGACAGGTGAGTGGGTTGGGGATAGTGGAGGCCCAGATAGAGACAGGTGAGTGGGTTGGGGATAGTGGAGGGCCAGATAGAGACAGGTGAGTGGGTTGGGGATAGTGGAGGCCCAGATAGAGACAGGTGAGTGGGTTGGGGATAGTGGAGGCCCAGATAGAGACAGGTGAGTGGGTTGGGGGTAGTGGAGGCCCAGATAGAGACAGGTGAGTGGGTTGGGGATAGTGGAGGGCCAGATAGAAACGGGGGAGGCTAAAACTGTATAAATTTATAACATCTGTTATTTAGGAACCCCCTATATGCTGTACAAAGACGCTTGTAACAGAAAATCTAACCAACAGAACCTTGGAACCATTAAGTGCAGTAACCTCTGCACTGAGATTGTGGAGTACTCCAGTGCCACTGAGACAGCTGTGTGTAACCTCGCCTCATTGGCCTTGCCGATGTACGTCACAGCGGGAGGGAAGTTTGATTTTATAAAACTCAAAGCTGTTACAAAGGTGAGTCAATTTGGCAGGGAGGCGAATTTACTTTATCCTTATTAATTGTAACATCACAAGATATTTATTACTTAATATTATTGACATCATTTTTCATACTTACATTGCGATTAACTATTTTAGTGTTTGGGTACAGAAATCATGCGTTAAAACTCTAACTAGAGAGATAGATAGATAACTAAATTTCTACTATTTCTAAATTGCCTGTCGAATATATAAACTGGTCAATCTCAATTTATAACAATACCTAATAGGCCTAACATCAAGGCTTGCGCCCTGGGACAATATAATAATTATTGACCAGTTTCTAATTAGTATATGGGCACAAGTAGTGTACTATTATATTATAAGTGTTAGTGAGGCTGAGCACAACCAAATACAAATATTCTTGGCAAAAAGTAGTCAGTCAGCTCAGCATATAGATAGTCATAAAATGTTAGCTCTTGTCAATTAATTGTCTTGTATTCCATTGTATTTGCTTATGTTTTAATTTGTTTGAATTTAAAGGAAAATTTATTTGATGTTTTTTTGAAAATTTACTTTAATTGTAAATTTTGTTGTAAAAATTGTACAATTCGTTGAAATGAAAATCCGGCCAAAAAATGAAATCCGACCGGAGCCGGAACACTCCTATAGTTAAAATGTGTTCTGTATATTTCTGGATTGTGTGTTTTTATTAAAATTAAATTTGCCTATTTTAAACTAACTATGGTTTTAAACTTAATTTGAAAATATGTCGTTTAACAATAATTTTATAAACCTGAGTTCATTTAATATAATATAATCTAAGAACTGGAACATCAAGTATATCGGAACTCAAACTGAACTAATTTCCGTGCAGGTGGTAACCAGAAACCTCAACCAGATCATAGACGTCAACTACTACCCCGTCGAGACTGCACGGAAGTCAAACCTCTCGCATCGGCCCATCGGAATCGGGGTCCAGGGACTGGCCGACGCATTCATACTGCTGCGACTCCCATTCGACAGCGAGAAGGCCCAGATCCTCAACAAACAGATATTCGAAACGATCTACTACGCGGCTTTGGAGGCGAGTTGCGAACTGGCAATAAGAGACGGACCGTACGCTAGCTACAAGGGTTCACCAGTCAGTCGAGGTTAGTGTACGTTAGCTACAAGGGTTCACCAGTCAGTCGAGGTTAGTGTACGCTAGCTACAAAGGTTCACCAGTCAGTCGAGGTTCGTGTACGTTAGCTACAAGGGTTCACCAGTCAGTCGAGGTTAGTGTACGCTAGCTACAAGGGTTCACCGGCCAGTCGAGGTTAGTGTACGCTAGCTACAAGGGTTCACCAGTAAGTCGAGGTTAGTGTACGCTAGCTACAAGGGTTCACCAGTCAGTCGAGGTTAGTGTACGCTAGCTACAAGGGTTCACCAGTCAGTCGAGGTTAGTGTACGCTAGCTACAAGGGTTCACCAGTCAGTCGAGGTTAGTGTACGCTAGCTACAAGGGTTCACCAGTCAGTCGAGGTTAGTGTACGCTAGCTACAAGGGTTCACCAGTCAGTCGAGGTTAGTGTACGCTAGCTACAAGGGTTCACCAGTCAGTCGAGGTTAGTGTACGCTAGCTACAAGGGTTCACCAGTCAGTCGAGGTTAGTGTACGCTAGCTACAAGGGTTCACCAGTCAGTCGAGGTTAGTGTACGCCAGCTACAAGGGTTCACCAGTCAGTCGAGGTTAGTGTACGCTAGCTACAAGGGTTCACCAGTCAGTCGAGGTTAGTGTACGCTAGCTACAAGGGTTCACCAGTCAGTCGAGGTTAGTGTACGCCAGCTACAAGGGTTCACCGGCCAGTCGAGGTTAGTGTACGCTAGCTACAAGGGTTCACCGGCCAGTCGAGGTTAGTGTACGCTAGCTACAAGGGTTCACCAGTCAGTCGAGGTTAGTGTACGCTAGCTACAAGGGTTCACCAGTCAGTCGAGGTTAGTGTACGCCAGCTACAAGGGTTCACCAGTCAGTCGAGGTTAGTGTACGCTAGCTACAAGGGTTCACCGGCCAGTCGAGGTTAGTGTACGCCAGCTACAAGGGTTCACCAGTCAGTCGAGGTTAGTGTACGCCAGCTACAAGGGTTCACCAGTCAGTCGAGGTTAGTGTACGCTAGCTACAAGGGTTCACCGGCCAGTCGAGGTTAGTGTACGCTAGCTACAAGGGTTCACCAGTCAGTCGAGGTTAGTGTACGCCAGCTACAAGGGTTCACCAGTCAGTCGAGGTTAGTGTACGCTAGCTACAAGGGTTCACCAGTCAGTCGAGGTTAGTGTACGCCAGCTACAAGGGTTCACCAGTCAGTCGAGGTTAGTGTACGCTAGCTACAAGGGTTCACCAGTCAGTCGAGGTTAGTGTACGCTAGCTACAAGGGTTCACCAGTCAGTCGAGGTTAGTGTACGCTAGCTACAAGGGTTCACCAGTCAGTCGAGGTTAGTGTACGCTAGCTACAAGGGTTCACCAGTCAGTCGAGGTTAATGTACGCTAGCTACAAGGGCTCACCAGTCAGTCGAGGTTAGTGTACGCTAGCTACAAGGGTTCACCAGTCAGTCGAGGTTAGTGTACGCCAGCTACAAGGGTTCACCAGTCAGTCGAGGTTAGTGTACGCTAGCTACAAGGGTTCACCAGTCAGTCGAGGTTAGTGTACGCTAGCTACAAGGGTTCACCAGTCAGTCGAGGTTAGTGTACGCCAGCTACAAGGGTTCACCGGCCAGTCGAGGTTAGTGTACGCTAGCTACAAGGGTTCACCAGTCAGTCGAGGTTAGTGTACGCTAGCTAAGGGTTCACCAGTCAGTCGAGGTTAGTGTACGCTAGCTACAAGGGTTCACCAGTCAGTCGAGGTTAGTGTACGCCAGCTACAAGGGTTCACCAGTCAGTCGAGGTTAGTGTACGCTAGCTACAAGGGTTCACCGGCCAGTCGAGGTTAGTGTACGCCAGCTACAAGGGTTCACCAGTCAGTCGAGGTTAGTGTACGCCAGCTACAAGGGTTCACCAGTCAGTCGAGGTTAGTGTACGCTAGCTACAAGGGTTCACCGGCCAGTCGAGGTTAGTGTACGCTAGCTACAAGGGTTCACCAGTCAGTCGAGGTTAGTGTACGCCAGCTACAAGGGTTCACCAGTCAGTCGAGGTTAGTGTACGCTAGCTACAAGGGTTCACCAGTCAGTCGAGGTTAGTGTACGCCAGCTACAAGGGTTCACCAGTCAGTCGAGGTTAGTGTACGCTAGCTACAAGGGTTCACCGGCCAGTCGAGGTTAGTGTACGCTAGCTACAAGGGTTCACCAGTCAGTTAGTGTACGCTAGCTACAAGGGTTCACCAGTCAGTCGAGGTTAGTGTACGCTAGCTACAAGGGTTCACCAGTCAGTCGAGGTTAATGTACGCTAGCTACAAGGGCTCACCAGTCAGTCGAGGTTAGTGTACGCTAGCTACAAGGGTTCACCAGTCAGTCGAGGTTAGTGTACGCTAGCTACAAAGGTTCACCAGTCAGTCGAGGTTAGTGTACGCTAGCTACAAGGGTTCACCGGCCAGTCGAGGTTAGTGTACGCTAGCTACAAGGGTTCACCGGCCAGTCGAGGTTAGTGTACGAGGCTACAAGGGTTCACCGTCGAGGTTAGTGTACGCCAGCTACAAGGGTTCACCAGTCAGTCGAGGTTAGTGTACGCTAGCTACAAGGGTTCACCAGTCAGTCGAGGTTAGTGTACGCTAGCTACAAGGGTTCACCGGTCAGTCGAGGTTAGTGTACGCTAGCTACAAAGGTTCACCAGTCAGTCGAGGTTAGTGTACGCTAGCTACAAGGGTTCACCGGTCAGTCGAGGTTAGTGTACGCTAGCTACAAGGGTTCACCGGTCAGTCGAGGTTAGTGTACGCTAGCTACAAGGGTTCACCGGCCAGTCGAGGTTAGTGTACGCTAGCTACAAGGGTTCACCGGCCAGTCGAGGTTAGTGTACGCTAGCTACAAGGGTTCACCAGTCAGTTAGTGTACGCTAGCTACAAGGGTTCACCGTTCAGTCGAGGTTAGTGTACGCTAGCTACAAGGGTTCACCGGCCAGTCGAGGTTAGTGTACGCTAGCTACAAGGGTTCACCAGTCAGTCGAGGTTAGTGTACGAGGCTACAAGGGTTCACCGTCGAGGTTAGTGTACGCTAGCTACAAGGGTTCACCAGTCAGTCGAGGTTAGTGTACGCTAGCTACAAGGGTTCACCAGTCAGTCGAGGTTAGTGTACGAGGCTACAAGGGTTCACCGTCGAGGTTAGTGTACGCTAGCTACAAGGGTTCACCAGTCAGTCGAGGTTAGTGTACGCCAGCTACAAGGGTTCACCGGCCAGTCGAGGTTAGTGTACGCTAGCTACAAGGGTTCACCGGCCAGTCGAGGTTAGTGTACGCTAGCTACAAGGGTTCACCAGTCAGTTAGTGTACGCTAGCTACAAGGGTTCACCAGTCAGTTAGTGTACGCTAGCTACAAGGGTTCACCGTTCAGTCGAGGTTAGTGTACGCTAGCTACAAGGGTTCACCGGCCAGTCGAGGTTAGTGTACGCTAGCTACAAGGGTTCACCGTTCAGTCGAGGTTAGTGAACGCTAGCTACAAGGGTTCACCAGTCAGTCGAGGTTAGTGTACGCTAGCTACAAGGGTTCACCAGTCAGTCGAGGTTAGTGTACGAGGCTACAAGGGTTCACCAGTCAGTCGAGGTTAGTGTACGCTAGCTACAAGGGTTCACCGGCCAGTCGAGGTTAGTGTACGCTAGCTACAAGGGTTCACCGGCCAGTCGAGGTTAGTGTACGCTAGCTACAAGGGTTCACCAGTCAGTTAGTGTACGCTAGCTACAAGGGTTCACCGTTCAGTCGAGGTTAGTGTACGCTAGCTACAAGGGTTCACCAGTCAGTTAGTGTACGCTAGCTACAAGGGTTCACCGGTCAGTCGAGGTTAGTGTACGCTAGCTACAAGGGTTCACCGGTCAGTCGAGGTTAGTGTACGCTAGCTACAAGGGTTCACCGGCCAGTCGAGGTTAGTGTACGCTAGCTACAAGGGTTCACCAGTCAGTCGAGGTTAGTGTACGCTAGCTACAAGGGTTCACCAGTCAGTCGAGGTTAGTGTGCGCTAGCTACAAGGGTTCACCAGTCAGTCGAGGTTAGTGTACGCTAGCTACAAGGGTTCACCAGTCAGTCGAGGTTAGTGTATGCTAGCTACAAGGGTTCACCAGCCAGTCGAGGTTAGTGTGCGCCAGCTACAAGGGTTCACCAGTCAGTCGAGGTTAGTGTGCGCTAGCTACAAGGGTTCACCAGTCAGTTAGTGTACGCTAGCTACAAGGGTTCACCAGTCAGTCGAGGTTAGTGTACGCTAGCTACAAGGGTTCACCAGTCAGTCGAGGTTAGTGTACGCTAGCTACAAGGGTTCACCAGTCAGTCGAAGTTAGTGTACGCTAGCTACAAGGGTTCACCAGTCAGTCGAGGTTAGTGTACGCTAGCTACAAGGGTTCACCAGTCAGTCGAGGTTAGTGTACGCTAGCTACAAGGGTTCACCGGTCAGTCGAGGTTAGTGTACGCTAGCTACAAGGGTTCACCAGTCAGTCGAGGTTAGTGTGCGCTAGCTACAAGGGTTCACCAGTCAGTTAGTGTACGCTAGCTACAAGGGTTCACCAGTCAGTCGAGGTTAGTGTACGCCAGCTACAAGGGTTCACCAGTCAGTCGAGGTTAGTGTACGCTAGCTACAAGGGTTCACCAGTCAGTCGAGGTTAGTGTACGCTAGCTACAAGGGTTCACCAGTCAGTCGAGGTTAGTGTAAGCTAGCTACAAGGGTTCACCAGTCAGTCGAGGTTAGTGTACGCTAGCTACAAGGGTTCACCAGTCAGTTAGTGTACGCTAGCTACAAGGGTTCACCAGTCAGTCGAGGTTAGTGTACGCCAGCTACAAGGGTTCACCAGTCAGTCGAGGTTAGTGTACGCTAGCTACAAGGGTTCACCAGTCAGTCGAGGTTAGTGTACGCTAGCTACAAGGGTTCACCAGTCAGTCGAGGTTAGTGTACGCCAGCTACAAGGGTTCACCAGTCAGTCGAGGTTAGTGTACGCTAGCTACAAGGGTTCACCAGTCAGTCGAGGTTAGTGTACGCTAGCTAAGGGTTCACCAGTCAGTAGAGGTTAGTGTACGCTAGCTACAAGGGTTCACCAGTCAGTCGAGGTTAGTGTACGCTAGCTACAAGGGTTCACCAGTCAGTCGAGGTTAGTGTACGCTAGCTACAAGGGTTCACCAGTCAGTCGAGGTTAGTGTACGCTAGCTACAAGGGTTCACCAGTCAGTCGATGTTAGTGTACGCTAGCTACAAGGGTTCACCAGTCAGTCGAGGTTAGTGTACGCTAGCTACAAGGGTTCACCAGTCAGTCGAGGTTAGTGTACGCCAGCTACAAGGGTTCACCGGCCAGTCGAGGTTAGTGTACGCTAGCTACAAGGGTTCACCAGTCAGTCGAGGTTAGTGTACGCCAGCTACAAGGGTTCACCGGCCAGTCGAGGTTAGTGTACGCCAGCTACAAGGGTTCACCAGTCAGTCGAGGTTAGTGTACGTGAGAACTAGAATATCATTTGTTCTAAAACGTATTTATTAAGCAGCTATTTTAATACCATTTTATTTTTTTTTTTTTTACCATTTTACTTTTTTTCACCGGGAAAAAAAGTTTAATCCATGCAATCATATATATGGGTTACTTTGGAAAAAATTACAAATTTTTCTACCGATTTTAGGTTATATTCGAGAGAAAATGTAACAATTTAAGAATACAGATACTTTTGGTGGAATTTCGGAAATTTTATTGGAAGTAGAAAAGGTTTGCACGTAACATGATCAAAATCTATTCACGCACTTAAAAGTTATTGCAACTTTAGTGTCTGCTTTCTCAATATCCAATATTGGTTTATGTTGCTAAGCGGCTCTCTAGTTACATAATAAATATTCGAGAACACTAAATTATTTAACATTGAGTAGGAAGCATCAGGAGTTGAAGAGTACAATAATTTAGAATCGCAGTAACTATGGAAGCAATATAGTAAAATACTGCAGTTCAATTTATTTTGTAACACTACTGTACTTTAGTATATCGCTATGTTTTATTAAAGAATTAAGCAACAAAAAAGTACCAATTTAAGAATAAAATTACGTATTACATGGGAAAAAAACGTAGAAAATTATTTTTCCAATATTCTCTCGACCCTTTATTAACCTTGCTGACGCTCGATAAATAAAATGCCTTGAGAATAGTGAAAAAAATGCATCCACTTTTTTCCCCATAATAATAAATAATTATTTGTTTATAGGTTAGTCATTTTCAATTGTTTGTAGTAATAACTTACGTAATTTATTTTCTCTTTAGGAATTATTTTTCAACTTAGAAATTATTTTTCACTTTATGAATTATTTTTCAACTTAAGAAATGTTTTTCACTTTATGAATTACAAACTTTATGGATTTCTCACTTCTTATATTCTAAAACAAAAAAACCTCATGATATTAGCAATTAACATGGTCAAATAATTGGTCAAAAAGTGGGCCCATAGGAATTATTTTTCACTTTAGGGATTATTTTTCACTTTAGGGATTCTCCAACACGATATGTGGAATGTTAAGCCATCCGCGCTATGGGAGTGGGACTCTCTACGCGCCAAAATTTCTGAACACGGGATCCGGAACAGTCTGCTGCTGAGCCCGATGCCTACAGCGTCTACAGCACAGATACTGGGGAACAACGAGAGCATAGAACCCTACACCAGCAACATATACAGTCGTCGGGTGCTCAGTGGGGAGTTCCAATGCGTTAATCATCATCTCCTTAAGGACCTTGTAGAGAGGGGTCTATGGACCAACGACATGCAGAACGAGTTGGTTCATCACAATGGATCTATTCAGAATATACAAGGGATACCCGACGATATCAAACAGGTAACAAGCATCACCCTACAGAAACGCAGCGTTAACCTCCTAACTTACATCGCGGTCCATTTACTACACAATCTGATCCAAATTCAACGGATATTTTAGATATATTATAAATAGTAGGGGTGTGCCGGATATCCGGCCGGGCCGGAATTCCGGTCGGATTTTGAGAAAAAGATCCGGTTCCGGCTCCGGCCGGATTTAAATTTTTGGCCGGACTTCAATATCAACTAATTGTTGACAAAATTTACAATTAAGGTAAATTTTCGAAAAAAAAACCATCAAAATAAATTTTCTTTTAAATTTAAACATAAGCAAATACAATGGAATACAATACAGTTTTTTCATAGTTTGTGTCATATTCATTCATATTATGAATAATGATAAAGTCTAAAAAGCAGAGCTATAATTTTATGACTATCTACATACTGAGCTGATTGACTTTTTGAGCTTTCGAGCTGAGCTGACTTTTTACCAAGAATATTTGTATTTGGTTGGGCTCAGCCTCACTAACACTTAATATATATATAATAAAGAGTACATGTATGTCCATATACTAATTAAGCTTACCACCGTGAATGACCGACCACTTTATATATTATTCGACAGGCAATTTAGAAACTCTAGTAAATCCAATTTAACTCAGAGATTATAAAAAAACTACAGCTACTGTATTACTTCGTTCTATTTTTCAATTTGCACTTTATTTATCAAATCAATTATCAAATCAATCCATTATATCAAATCGGCGTAAGTTATGGCACAAAAATATTAGTTTCTCTCCACCATCTGAAAGTAGACGAGAGCGATTCTCATCAAATACATTACCAGCCTCTACAAATATTCGCTCGGAATAAATTGAAGATGCAGGAGATATGCTGGAGTATTTGTAAATTAGGAAATTATTCCTTATTTGCAGCCCACCAACGTAAAACGCTCTTCTCGTCCCATTTAGTTGGGATAATTGACTTATACTTACTTATCTACTTTTACTTACTTAATTAATATTAAAGTCAACGTCCTTATCATCGGAAGTATTATATTAAAGTCAACGTCCTTATCATCGGTCATTATCACCTTGCTGATAATGATCCAGCACGTCATCTATCAATGCAGGACCTAACGCCCTAAGGACCAAATGACGTGGTACCCTCCCTCCCTCCAGTTCTGTTCATGCACAAAGGTACCATATAGCTGATTCAAGGAAAAAAGTGGTGATATATAAAAAAAATTCCGGACTTTTTTTTACGAATCCGGCTCCGACTTCGGCCTGGCCGGTTTGAAAATAGTCAATCCGGCACATCCCTAATAAATAGCTATAAATATTACACGAACTGTACACTTTGTCTTTCCTTTAGTTATACCGGACAGTATGGGAGGTGTCCCAACGGGATATTATACAGATGGCAGCTGACCGTGGAGCATTCATTGATCAGAGTCAAAGTCTAAACATTCATATCGCCAAACCCAACTATGGGAAACTAACTTCCATGCACTTCTACGGCTGGAATTTGGGATTAAAAACAGGTGAGTATTTGAACATCTCGAGTGTTAGTAGGCCCAAACTCACAAAAAGTGGCCAAAAACGTTTCCCACACGATTCGACTTAATTTTAGAATGATGTTTTTTTTTTGGAACCTAGTAAAGTTATATTTGAAGATAATTTTATGGTCCAACAGATGCACAAAAAATCATACTGCCACTGTGGGAAGTACAGGAGGATCTGTGGAGGGTGGAGATGAACTCATAAACAATTTCCAGGTTTTGTCTAACTGATCTGCTATAGTGAAGTTATAAACTCGGTAATAAACTCGTCATATTTTGTGAATTTTCATATAAATCGTCACTAAAGTACCTAAAGGACCTAACTTTATTTTTTGGTCAAAATTTGATTTAGGGCCTTTAGGTTCTTAAGCGACGAAATATAGGTACGTCACATTGTTAAAATGTTTTAATAAACTCTTGATGTTTATTTGATAAACTATCATATTTTATCATTTTTCCTGAGATGGGGACCATAAAAAAGATTTATTATGATTGATTATATTTTCAAATAAGCTTTATTGCGAGGTGTTACTGGGATCAGGAATGGCTGCATAGCTCCCACTCAGAGACGAAATCTAGGTTAATTTAACATATCAGTGTAATTACAACTGGTGTTACATGGTGGGACAAATTGTTACAGGCATCGGAAATCACCATTCAAGGGCTCTGATTGGCTGATATAGGGCGTTACATTGTGGGACAAGTGTTACAGGAATGGACATCTGTTTTTCTCATTTTTTCATTTATTCATTTGTTTTGGAAACTTTTTTTTTACAAAAAATATTTTTTTGGCCCCTTTTTGTGAGTTTGAGCAGTTTGAGCCAGAGCCGTCTGTGTACACTCCAGCTCATCATTAACTAATTAATCATCATTCTAGAATAGCTGGTCAATCCGATTGTTTGTCAACCTTTCCCTTCACAGGAATGTACTACCTTCGTACGAAGCCCGCCGTCAACGCGATACAATTCACGGTTAACAAACAAAAACTACAGGTACAATCGGGTACGGCAGACAACGGAGAGGCTGTTGTTGCTAAGGAAACTGCGGAGGAAGGTAGCGGTGAGCCTCCGCAGCTGTCAAAGTCAGCGTTGTCGCCAACCAAAGCGGACATGGATGCGATACTGCAGGACAGAGTGGCGGCGTGCTCGTTGGAGAATCGCGAGAACTGTATGATGTGTAGTGGATAGAGACATTGGTTTAGCTCAGTACTCTGTGTAACTAACTGTGTTTAACTGGGGATACAGCTGTTGTATACTAGGTAACAACTGTTGTTACAACGGAAGAATATTCGGTAACCGAGGTTACAGCTATATATCTATGCAATAGGTTGTGTTAGAAGGTAGTTGCAATATCGTATACTGGTAGTTTTATGTGTAGGTATAGAGTTTAACTATTTCTCTCCTTTGAGTACGACAAATTATTTATTTACTTTTTTTCATGCCCCTTTCGTGTTTTCTGTAACTATGCAGACATAGGATGATGAGCTAAGGCATGATATTATATTTTTTATGGAACAAGTTATCTGTTAATCTGATGTATATCAGTTCGTTTTAATATTCTGTTAGTTTTCCGGCAATTAAAACATTTAATAATAAAAAGATTCGGTATCACTCCATCGAAGTCCGTGCAATTTGTATGTAATCAAATATGTATTTATTCAAATATTTGTATTTAATCATTGGATGTATTTTGTTTTCATTAAAATAGTTTTAAAGATAAATGAGTTCTATAATGGTGATGATGACACGACACGACTGCAATTAGGCCTATACAAAACTTCGACAGGGGGTGCAGCAAGAAATGAAACTTATACGCTAATTACTAGTAGAAATACCGACATCTCCCATCCAGGCGCAATAAAAAATATTGAAATATACAGGCCACAACAGTGAATATTATGATGGACAAAAATGTTGTAGCAAAATTTACTCTTCAATAAAATACTATAAAACCATTAATTAGCACCGGTTGAATTACTGGGGCAAAACTTGGGATAGGAGTTGTGCCAATCCCCATGACCTACTATTATGTCATGCCACCCCTACCATCGGGTAGCAGCTATCGAAAGATAAGCCTTCGTGTCCCCTCGGCTTCGGTTGTCTGTTTTCTTTTTTTGAAAACCATGGCAATTTATACAATTTTGTATCCCACAGTAGTATAATCAATATCTCCACAGAGAGCAGAGATCCTGGCCAATCTAATAGAGGCGATATACGTGTTCCTCTAACCACTACTGGGCTTGGGCTATATTAGGTTAGAAATTGATTTTAAATACATTTGTAATAAACCGAGGTTTTGTCCACCCTGTAACGTTGTAAGTGTAAAACTGTTCATACAACAAGGGTACCTTTACAGTAAGTGTAAGTTACGTTTGAGGCGTTACAAGGTCTTTCCTGTGACGTCATGTTTCTCTCAAATTCAGCGCTACAGGATTGGATTTGTGCTGGATATTACGGAACGTTTGGAGTAAAGGTTTTAATTTCCAGTTTACATACAGGACATAGGCCGGTGTAACAGGCTGAGATAACTCCCCACCCAATATGACTCCCCAGTCTTCTCAGCCTAGGCTGGGAACACTCCCCAGTTTTCTCCCTAGATTTCTTAATTAACGGAAAGGAGCAGGTTACAGTGGCGAGCTTTTCTAATCAAAACAAAATGATATATCAATAACATAGGTTACAGTTTTATTTTTGCAATATACGAAAATAACACAGGTACGGATTTCGATATGAATTATAACTCAATTAGGGGAGTTATCTCAGCCTAAGGGGAGTCTTCTCAGCCTTGGCTGAGATAACTGGGGAGTGTTCTCAGTCTAGGCTGAGATGATATGGTATGATAATATTGTGGCACTTCACACATCCACAGAGTGGCACGGCAGGTTATTCGGAAACACCTTCAATTGAATCTGCTCCCTCGAACACATCCAACAGCTATCGTATTCCAGAGCGAGTTGATTTGTGGCACAGGCGACTCGAAACCATAATAACTCTCACAAAAATGGTAAGGGTGACATCTCAAGATGGAAAAGTGGTGATGGTGACCCAGAATGAGGTGATTTCTAAAAATTAGTTACGTACAGTATAGATTAAGTTTCAATATTTAATGGGAATGCTTGTGAAATATCGGTACAAATTACAAGAGAAACACGAAACGGTGGTGTACAAAGTAGAGCGAATATATCAATATATCTCGTAATATAATTTACCTTTCTCTAACTACTACAGTGGTAAGGAGCGTTCATAAAGTATGTCACGCACTAGGGGGGGGGGGGGGGGGGGGGGTCGATGCATGACATTTTGTGACAAAGGGGGGGGGGGGGGGGGGGGGGTCTCGACTTTTTGACGGACACGGCGATGTTCTCTATGCCTTAATGTTAGCTTGACTTTCACTTTACACGTTTGTAGATCAGTGGGTAACTTTCCTTAACATTAATAAAACGTTAAAAAGTTTATGCATAACTTTGCTTCAATATTCAGAAATCAGGCAGTTAGTTCCTAGCTATAAAAAGCTGCTTCATTAAAATATTTTGGATATCTAATTAATTCCCTACGATTCGTACTGTCCATCATTATACTAGGTACTGTTCGAACGTGTAAATAAAGACCAGGACTGTAACATTTATTTCGTTTGTATTGTGGTACAGTATAACAAACATTGTGTATTATTGACATCAAATATATTTGATCTGGGAGGATGGGGGGGGGGGGGGGGGGTATTACACATTTACTAAATGTGCCAGAAGGTGGAGGTGGTCGAGCTTGAATGACACTTTGTAACAGCGGGGGAGGGGCATCAAAAATCGAGAACATTTGCGTGACATACTTTATGAACGCTCCATTACTGCAACAGAAAAATAATAGTGTGTTTTTAGCTGATTACAAAAGCAACTCAAGCCTAAATATCGCTAATATTTAGTTTATTTAGTTTTATTAAATGTACCGGCATATAATATATTAAACATAATAAAATATTTAGCAAAGAGCAAAGAATTTTATTTATATAGTTTATTAATTTCGTAAAAGTTGGAACCACAAAGAAGATATGAATGAAAGTAAGACAACGAAAAAAATATTGATATCAATAACTTTAAATAAATATCGGTAGGTTAGGTAGGCCTAAAACGTAAATTAAAATTTTTAAATCTATTTTTAAATATTTGCGGTTGGCCGGGTTACAGAATTGTTACTACATTTTTTCAGAGGGTCGGCTATCTTATCTAAACCTGAAATAAAATCACTACCTATTCGAAACTTGACGACTTTTGCTCCTCCAGGTTTAGCTTTGCAAGTAATACCGTGTAGTAATAACAAACACACATAAAGAAGACATGCGTAACATTTTTAGTTCCCATGAACTGCAGTCAAGCTAACAGTGTAAAGATGGGGGGAGTGTTATATTTGCGACGATAACAATTATTTCTAGCACAACCAAAGGAGCTTAGTAATTTATGCTGTATGCATTTATGCAGCAACTTTAATGCATGCATACCTTTTTAGCATATTAGGTTTGACTCAGACGAAAACAAATACTGTATCTCAAAAAAAAAACAATTTCCATTTAATATAACATTTATAAATTGTTTAATAATTAATTTGTAAATTCCGCCGGAACTTTGCAAAATCTGTTTAATACCTTGAGAGAAATATTTTTTAGTTTTTCGAAGAAATCGTCAAATTCGAAATGCTGAAATTGTTGAATTTGGTCACAATAGATGTTAAATTCGTATCAATGTGTTTTTAACCGGTCGTGTTCCTTCGCAAGGTATAGTGATTACTATAGCTATAGTCTGTACTGTATACATCATTAAAGAAAATATTAACATTAACAAACATATTGTGCAAAGCAACTTTATAGGTATATTGTACAACAGAGCGAAGCAAGGCAAATAAAGTACTCTATAATGCTAAATTTACGTAAATTTATTCCATAATTGAATAAATAAGCCTACTTTAAGATCACGGTATTTATTCGCTACAGAACAGCACACTGGTCCCACAATGACGTGTACCGGAACTCCTATATCGGTACAGAACAGCACTGGTCGCACAATGACGTGTACCGGAACTCCTATATCGGTACAGTCACAGTCGTACAGTGGTGCATCAGTAACAGAACGATGAGTGTCAGTCACTGATAGGATCAGCTAAACTCATAGACTGATCCTGATATCTGTATCGGCAGTACTAATAAATAATATGAAGCCAGGTAGGCCTACTCAATTGTGATAGAGCCCTAGACTACCTTAACCGTGTTAGTAAGTAATTTTCTATTGAGGAATAAAATATTTACATAAAACTAATGTAAAATATTCAAAAACTACACTGTAACTACACTTTACTACACAGTAAATAAATAGTGTATTTATGTACATAAAATCTTCAAAGTTTTTTAGTGCAGCGATTATCTACGATATCACAGGCTGCTTCTCCGGGTAGTCTCCTTGACCTTGGGCTGTCTGAATGCTGGTGTAGAGTCCGCTCCCATCTGTGGTAGACACGCTGCTCGTCTCCGCTCCTCTATTTCCACAAACACCTCGAGCTCCAAGAATCGTAAGAACCACATTGACCACGAGATGCAAGAACCCCAACCCCAAACCCACCGCGTACACAAATAGCTTCATGCATTTATTCTTCTTGTCCCCTCCTCTCTTACCATGGTGCTTTTTCCACCATGGCTTTCCTTCGCTACTCCCACCTTCCTTGAACTTCTTTCTCATAATCATCTTCTTCCACCATCTCTTTACATCATCATCATCATTGTCGTTCTTCTCCTCACCGCTATCCGCCTCGCTAGTGTCTTCGTCTTCTTCGTCCTCCTGTCTTTCCGCTCTCAACAATCTCCCCAGACATCCTTTCCAGATAATCTTCATCGCGATCTTATCGGCACCCCACTCATCCATAATACGGTCCATGTCATCTTTGCTCACTTCGCCCTTTGCCAGTAGCTTCTCCACGTTTCGAACAGCTTTATCCATAAAGAAAGGACATCGACTGTTGTTGACGGTGCTGATAATGATATCAGAGACCTCCTTAGGTATCCACGCATTATCTTCCAACAACTTCTGTAGCTTAGCAACCATATCAGCTTTGGTCGATTCGAATAGCTCCTGTTCGATGTAATCCAACAGCTTATTGGAGGTGTTGCGTTCTTCCACCATATACTTTACAAGATCATCAACTTTGACAATTTCGCCGGCGATATCAATGGATTCCGGGAGCTGATCTGGGGTTATCGGTGGTGACGGTGATGGTCGTTGGTAATCGTACATCTCGTCTCCTTGCTGGTATTCTTGCATCCCCCTCTTCCACTGTATCTTTTGGTAGACCTTGAAGCCCCCCAACCCGACGCATCCCATGGCGGCCACTACGCTGATTATCGAGAACACGAGAGTGGCTACGATGATACGATGGGATCGCCTCTGGGAAGCGATGGCTCCAAGCAGACCCGTTATAAAGAATATCATGGCTCCCAGACCATACTCACAATGACGCGACATACCGTAGGTGCCCTTAGCGAAACCTCCCAAATGCATCAGCGTCATGGCCCCAATGAGCTGCAGGACCGAGAACACAAGCACCGCTTTGTGGGCGTATCGTGTGTTGTGATGATGATGGCCATGATGATGTTTCTTCTGACCACAAACCCCTTTGACTAGGGGAGATGTGTCCCAAACCATAGTTAACTATATTATTTTCCTGGGTCGTATCTCAAACAATCTAGATGTATGAAAATATAATGTAATGGTAAATAGGTTGGCTACCTTTGTTATGTTATCTTATATGATACAGTACAGTATATCTGGTACCAACCGGTCTAAACCGGTTCCCGTCTATAAATTGCAAGCACATTGTCGTCGGTGATAACATTTAGATAGAATACTAGGCTATCTACTCTTATATTCCATGATTCTTATATTGTTGTCATAGTTGAGATGCCAATCAAGTATTTACTGTAAACCAACGGCAATTATTAGACATTTTAATGGGGTTCAAGGTTGCCAAAATTCTGGTTTCATAATAATATGGTTCAACGGTCTATTTATAGTTATTTACGTCATCAAGTTGTGATTTTATTTGTTTCATTTCGTTAAGTTTAACAGGTCTGAGGCGGCCTTCGTGCAGCAGAACTTTACGTAACCATAGCAGAGAGCGGCTACAAAAAGGCGGGATCCATTATAATAGTTATAGAGCACTTATTTTTTAAGGGCTTGAACCAAAATGTACGTAATTATGTAGTCAAAAAAACACTGAAAATTTTGGAAACGACACTAATTAGAACGGT
>JAUCBJ010003055.1:0-67880 GCA_032718475.1 Nemertoderma westbladi | reverse complement strand
TGAGTCATAGTCTATGCCTCAGTGCCTCAGTGAGGCATAGTCTATGCCTCAGTGAGGCATAGTCTATGCCTCGGTGAGGCATAGTCTACGCCTCAGGGCCTCAGTGAGGCATAGTCTGTGCCTCAGTGCTTCAGTGAGGCATAGTCTGTGTCATTTCTTAAATGAGAGTCTTACAAATTCGAACGGCAACGAACAAATTCGAAGGTTACTGTTCCACCTTGGTGTAGTGGTTACGTTGAATTCACATCTCCCGTATGTCATGGGTTCGATCCCTGCATGAACCAGGGCAGTTTTCGTTCGGTCAGCAATAGGCCTAACTTTGCAAAATGCAGTATTACTGCCTAGTAACAAATTCATGGTTACTATATGGTTTTCACTTTGAGACATTTCGCCCTCTAGCGGCAGACTGAGGAACTTCAGACTACTCTGTGACTCTGCAAAAGATATGGCCTATGCCATAGTAGATGCCTACCGAGTTTAAACCTATTCGGAATGAAAATAATACGCCCTCTAGTGGCAGACTATGGAACTGCAGACGGCTGGATATAGGTAAGAGTAATTAGTAATCAGAGGTGTCACGAGAGGGGGGCGGGGCGCTTGGATACAACTATTATTAATAAGCTGTTGCTTGGTTAAAGCTAATTGGGTGTCAAAGGTCAACGATAAAGCTGTCTGGATATGGATAAGAGCAATTAGTTACCAGTAAGGGAGCTGTATACCCTATGTCTAAGTATAACGAGATGAAAGTCAATGAGGTCATATAGAAACCAATATATAAAACTAATTATTGTTAAATCTAAAATAAAGTACAATTAAATAAATACAAATAATTAATTAAAATTAAATACAAATAAATAATTATTAATGAATAAATATAAATAAATAAGTTAATAAATAAAAGAGCTGCGGTGTCACTTATGACACCCTCTTGCGCCGGCTTTGTGACAGTTAGACAACACTCATGACCCATTGGGTGTTAGGGCGCTAATCGGTCTGATTAATTAGGATGATCAATAAAAGTCAGGAGTCATAAGACACCTATTAGGGATTAAATGTATTAATTAATTGATGACACCTCTCAATTTGGGTCTTATTAGCCTAATTAGGAGGTTCACCCAGACAGTCTGGCGCCAATGACACCCAATGACACCCATAGGTGTCACATTCCTAAGCGATGAGTCATGAGTGGGATCTAACTGTCACAAAGCCGGCCAAAGACCCTACTACAGAGTTAGTGAACGTTTCTGTTGATTTACAGAGTTAGTGAACGTTTCTGTTGATTTACAGAGTTAGTGAACGTTTCTGTTGATTTACAGAGTTAGTGAACGTTTCTGTTGATTTACAGAGTTAGTGAACGTTTCTGTTGATTTACAGAGTTAGTGAACGTTTCTGTTGATTTACAGAGTTAGTGAACGTTTCTGTTGATTTACAGAGTTAGTGAACGTTTCTGTTGATTTACAGAGTTAGTGAACGTTTCTGTTGATTTACAGAGTTAGTGAACGTTTCTGTTGATTTACAGAGTTAGTGAACGTTTCTGTTGATTTACAGAGTTAGTGAACGTTTCTGTTGATTTACAGAGTTAGTGAACGTTTCTGTTGATTTACAGAGTTAGTGAACGTTTCTGTTGATTTACAGAGTTAGTGAACGTTTCTGTTGATTTACAGAGTTAGTGAACGTTTCTGTTGATTTACAGAGTTAGTGAACGTTTCTGTTGATTTACAGAGTTAGTGAACGTTTCTGTTGATTTACAGAGTTAGTGAACGTTTCTGTTGATTTACAGAGTTAGTGAACGTTTCTGTTGATTTACAGAGTTAGTGAACGTTTCTGTTGATTTACAGAGTTAGTGAACGTTTCTGTTGATTTACAGAGTTAGTGAACGTTTCTGTTGATTTACAGAGTTAGTGAACGTTTCTGTTGATTTACAGAGTTAGTGAACGTTTCTGTTGATTTACAGAGTTAGTGAACGTTTCTGTTGATTTACAGAGTTAGTGAACGTTTCTGTTGATTTACAGAGTTAGTGAACGTTTCTGTTGATTTACAGAGTTAGTGAACGTTTCTGTTGATTTACAGAGTTAGTGAACGTTTCTGTTGATTTACAGAGTTAGTGAACGTTTCTGTTGATTTACAGAGTTAGTGAACGTTTCTGTTGATTTACAGAGTTAGTGAACGTTTCTGTTGATTTACAGAGTTAGTGAACGTTTCTGTTGATTTACAGAGTTAGTGAACGTTTCTGTTGATTTACAGAGTTAGTGAACGTTTCTGTTGATTTACAGAGTTAGTGAACGTTTCTGTTGATTTACAGAGTTAGTGAACGTTTCTGTTGATTTACAGAGTTAGTGAACGTTTCTGTTGATTTACAGAGTTAGTGAACGTTTCTGTTGATTTACAGAGTTAGTGAACGTTTCTGTTGATTTACAGAGTTAGTGAACGTTTCTGTTGATTTACAGAGTTAGTGAACGTTTCTGTTGATTTACAGAGTTAGTGAACGTTTCTGTTGATTTACAGAGTTAGTGAACGTTTCTGTTGATTTACAGAGTTAGTGAACGTTTCTGTTGATTTACAGAGTTAGTGAACGTTTCTGTTGATTTACAGAGTTAGTGAACGTTTCTGTTGATTTACAGAGTTAGTGAACGTTTCTGTTGATTTACAGAGTTAGTGAACGTTTCTGTTGATTTACAGAGTTAGTGAACGTTTCTGTTGATTTACAGAGTTAGTGAACGTTTCTGTTGATTTACAGAGTTAGTGAACGTTTCTGTTGATTTACAGAGTTAGTGAACGTTTCTGTTGATTTACAGAGTTAGTGAACGTTTCTGTTGATTTACAGAGTTAGTGAACGTTTCTGTTGATTTACAGAGTTAGTGAACGTTTCTGTTGATTTACAGAGTTAGTGAACGTTTCTGTTGATTTACAGAGTTAGTGAACGTTTCTGTTGATTTACAGAGTTAGTGAACGTTTCTGTTGATTTACAGAGTTAGTGAACGTTTCTGTTGATTTACAGAGTTAGTGAACGTTTCTGTTGATTTACAGAGTTAGTGAACGTTTCTGTTGATTTACAGAGTTAGTGAACGTTTCTGTTGATTTACAGAGTTAGTGAACGTTTCTGTTGATTTACAGAGTTAGTGAACGTTTCTGTTGATTTACAGAGTTAGTGAACGTTTCTGTTGATTTACAGAGTTAGTGAACGTTTCTGTTGATTTACAGAGTTAGTGAACGTTTCTGTTGATTTACAGAGTTAGTGAACGTTTCTGTTGATTTACAGAGTTAGTGAACGTTTCTGTTGATTTACAGAGTTAGTGAACGTTTCTGTTGATTTACAGAGTTAGTGAACGTTTCTGTTGATTTACAGAGTTAGTGAACGTTTCTGTTGATTTACAGAGTTAGTGAACGTTTCTGTTGATTTACAGAGTTAGTGAACGTTTCTGTTGATTTACAGAGTTAGTGAACGTTTCTGTTGATTTACAGAGTTAGTGAACGTTTCTGTTGATTTACAGAGTTAGTGAACGTTTCTGTTGATTTACAGAGTTAGTGAACGTTTCTGTTGATTTACAGAGTTAGTGAACGTTTCTGTTGATTTACAGAGTTAGTGAACGTTTCTGTTGATTTACAGAGTTAGTGAACGTTTCTGTTGATTTACAGAGTTAGTGAACGTTTCTGTTGATTTACAGAGTTAGTGAACGTTTCTGTTGATTTACAGAGTTAGTGAACGTTTCTGTTGATTTACAGAGTTAGTGAACGTTTCTGTTGATTTACAGAGTTAGTGAACGTTTCTGTTGATTTACAGAGTTAGTGAACGTTTCTGTTGATTTACAGAGTTAGTGAACGTTTCTGTTGATTTACAGAGTTAGTGAACGTTTCTGTTGATTTACAGAGTTAGTGAACGTTTCTGTTGATTTACAGAGTTAGTGAACGTTTCTGTTGATTTACAGAGTTAGTGAACGTTTCTGTTGATTTACAGAGTTAGTGAACGTTTCTGTTGATTTACAGAGTTAGTGAACGTTTCTGTTGATTTACAGAGTTAGTGAACGTTTCTGTTGATTTACAGAGTTAGTGAACGTTTCTGTTGATTTACAGAGTTAGTGAACGTTTCTGTTGATTTACAGAGTTAGTGAACGTTTCTGTTGATTTACAGAGTTAGTGAACGTTTCTGTTGATTTACAGAGTTAGTGAACGTTTCTGTTGATTTACAGAGTTAGTGAACGTTTCTGTTGATTTACAGAGTTAGTGAACGTTTCTGTTGATTTACAGAGTTAGTGAACGTTTCTGTTGATTTACAGAGTTAGTGAACGTTTCTGTTGATTTACAGAGTTAGTGAACGTTTCTGTTGATTTACAGAGTTAGTGAACGTTTCTGTTGATTTACAGAGTTAGTGAACGTTTCTGTTGATTTACAGAGTTAGTGAACGTTTCTGTTGATTTACAGAGTTAGTGAACGTTTCTGTTGATTTACAGAGTTAGTGAACGTTTCTGTTGATTTACAGAGTTAGTGAACGTTTCTGTTGATTTACAGAGTTAGTGAACGTTTCTGTTGATTTACAGAGTTAGTGAACGTTTCTGTTGATTTACAGAGTTAGTGAACGTTTCTGTTGATTTACAGAGTTAGTGAACGTTTCTGTTGATTTACAGAGTTAGTGAACGTTTCTGTTGATTTACAGAGTTAGTGAACGTTTCTGTTGATTTACAGAGTTAGTGAACGTTTCTGTTGATTTACAGAGTTAGTGAACGTTTCTGTTGATTTACAGAGTTAGTGAACGTTTCTGTTGATTTACAGAGTTAGTGAACGTTTCTGTTGATTTACAGAGTTAGTGAACGTTTCTGTTGATTTACAGAGTTAGTGAACGTTTCTGTTGATTTACAGAGTTAGTGAACGTTTCTGTTGATTTACAGAGTTAGTGAACGTTTCTGTTGATTTACAGAGTTAGTGAACGTTTCTGTTGATTTACAGAGTTAGTGAACGTTTCTGTTGATTTACAGAGTTAGTGAACGTTTCTGTTGATTTACAGAGTTAGTGAACGTTTCTGTTGATTTACAGAGTTAGTGAACGTTTCTGTTGATTTACAGAGTTAGTGAACGTTTCTGTTGATTTACAGAGTTAGTGAACGTTTCTGTTGATTTACAGAGTTAGTGAACGTTTCTGTTGATTTACAGAGTTAGTGAACGTTTCTGTTGATTTACAGAGTTAGTGAACGTTTCTGTTGATTTACAGAGTTAGTGAACGTTTCTGTTGATTTACAGAGCTTAGTGAACGTTTCTGTTGATTTACAGAGTTAGTGAACGTTTCTGTTGATTTACAGAGTTAGTGAACGTTTCTGTTGATTTACAGAGTTAGTGAACGTTTCTGTTGATTTACAGAGTTAGTGAACGTTTCTGTTGATTTACAGAGTTAGGGAACGTTTCTGTTGATTTACAGAGTTAGGGAACGTTTCTGTTGATTTACAGAGTTAGTGAACGTTTCTGTTGATTTACAGAGTTAGGGAACGTTTCTGTTGATTTACAGAGTTAGTGAACGTTTCTGTTGATTTACAGAGTTAGGGAACGTTTCTGTTGATTTACAGAGTTAGTGAACGTTTCTGTTGATTTACAGAGTTAGTGAACGTTTCTGTTGATTTACAGAGTTAGTGAACGTTTCTGTTGATTTACAGAGTTAGTGAACGTTTCTGTTGATTTACAGAGTTAGTGAACGTTTCTGTTGATTTACAGAGTTAGGGAACGTTTCTGTTGATTTACAGAGTTAGGGAACGTTTCTGTTGATTTACAGAGTTAGGGAACGTTTCTGTTGATTTACAGAGTTAGTGAACGTTTCTGTTGATTTACAGAGTTAGTGAACGTTTCTGTTGATTTACAGAGTTAGGGAACGTTTCTGTTGATTTACAGAGTTAGGGAACGTTTCTGTTGATTTACAGAGTTAGTGAACGTTTCTGTTGATTTACAGAGTTAGTGAACGTTTCTGTTGATTTACAGAGTTAGTGAACGTTTCTGTTGATTTACAGAGTTAGTGAACGTTTCTGTTGATTTACAGAGTTAGTGAACGTTTCTGTTGATTTACAGAGTTAGTGAACGTTTCTGTTGATTTACAGAGTTAGTGAACGTTTCTGTTGATTTACAGAGTTAGTGAACGTTTCTGTTGATTTACAGAGTTAGGGAACGTTTCTGTTGATTTACAGAGTTAGGGAACGTTTCTGTTGATTTACAGAGTTAGTGAACGTTTCTGTTGATTTACAGAGTTAGTGAACGTTTCTGTTGATTTACAGAGTTAGGGAACGTTTCTGTTGATTTACAGAGTTAGTGAACGTTTCTGTTGATTTACAGAGTTAGGGAACGTTTCTGTTGATTTACAGAGTTAGGGAACGTTTCTGTTGATTTACAGAGTTAGTGAACGTTTCTGTTGATTTACAGAGTTAGTGAACGTTTCTGTTGATTTACAGAGTTAGGGAACGTTTCTGTTGATTTACAGAGTTAGTGAACGTTTCTGTTGATTTACAGAGTTAGGGAACGTTTCTGTTGATTTACAGAGTTAGTGAACGTTTCTGTTGATTTACAGAGTTAGGGAACGTTTCTGTTGATTTACAGAGTTAGGGAACGTTTCTGTTGATTTACAGAGTTAGTGAACGTTTCTGTTGATTTACAGAGTTAGGGAACGTTTCTGTTGATTTACAGAGTTAGGGAACGTTTCTGTTGATTTACAGAGTTAGTGAACGTTTCTGTTGATTTACAGAGTTAGTGAACGTTTCTGTTGATTTACAGAGTTAGGGAACGTTTCTGTTGATTTACAGAGTTAGTGAACGTTTCTGTTGATTTACAGAGTTAGGGAACGTTTCTGTTGATTTACAGAGTTAGTGAACGTTTCTGTTGATTTACAGAGTTAGTGAACGTTTCTGTTGATTTACAGAGTTAGTGAACGTTTCTGTTGATTTACAGAGTTAGTGAACGTTTCTGTTGATTTACAGAGTTAGGGAACGTTTCTGTTGATTTACAGAGTTAGGGAACGTTTCTGTTGATTTACAGAGTTAGTGAACGTTTCTGTTGATTTACAGAGTTAGGGAACGTTTCTGTTGATTTACAGAGTTAGGGAACGTTTCTGTTGATTTACAGAGTTAGGGAACGTTTCTGTTGATTTACAGAGTTAGTGAACGTTTCTGTTGATTTACAGAGTTAGGGAACGTTTCTGTTGATTTACAGAGTTAGGGAACGTTTCTGTTGATTTACAGAGTTAGTGAACGTTTCTGTTGATTTACAGAGTTAGGGAACGTTTCTGTTGATTTACAGAGTTAGTGAACGTTTCTGTTGATTTACAGAGTTAGTGAACGTTTCTGTTGATTTACAGAGTTAGGGAACGTTTCTGTTGATTTACAGAGTTAGGGAACGTTTCTGTTGATTTACAGAGTTAGTGAACGTTTCTGTTGATTTACAGAGTTAGGGAACGTTTCTGTTGATTTACAGAGTTAGTGAACGTTTCTGTTGATTTACAGAGTTAGTGAACGTTTCTGTTGATTTACAGAGTTAGTGAACGTTTCTGTTGTTTTACAGAGTTAGTGAACGTTTCTGTTGATTTACAGAGTTATAGTGAACATTTCTGTTGATTTACAGAGTTAGTGAACGTTTCTGTTGATTTACAGAGTTAGTGAACGTTTCTGTTGATTTACAGAGTTAGTGAACGTTCCTGTTGATTTACAGAGTTAGTGAACGTTTCTGTTGATTTACAGAGTTAGTGAACGTTTCTGTTGATTTACAGAGTTAGTGAACGTTTCTGTTGATTTACAGAGTTAGTGAACGTTTCTGTTGATTTACAGAGTTAGTGAACGTTCCTGTTGATTTACAGAGTTAGTGAACGTTTCTGTTGATTTACAGAGTTAGTGAACGTTCCTGTTGATTTACAGAGTTAGTGAACGTTTCTGTTGATTTACAGAGTTAGTGAACGTTCCTGTTGATTTACAGAGTTAGTGAACGTTTCTGTTGATTTACAGAGTTAGTGAACGTTCCTGTTTATTTACAGAGTTAGTGAACGTTTCTGTTGATTTACAGAGTTAGTGAACGTTTCTGTTGATTTACAGAGTTAGTGAACGTTTCTGTTGATTTACAGAGTTAGTGAACGTTTCTGTTGATTACAGAGTTAGTGAACGTTTCTGTTGATTTACAGAGTTAGTGAACGTTTCTGTTGATTTACAGAGTTATAGTGAACGTTTCTGTTGATTTACAGAGTTAGTGAACGTTTCTGTTGATTTACAGAGTTAGTGAACGTTTCTGTTGATTTATAGAGTTAGTGAACGTTTCTGTTGATTTACAGAGTTAGTGAACGTTTCTGTTGATTTACAGAGTTAGTGAACGTTTCTGTTGATTTACAGAGTTAGTGAACGTTTCTGTTGATTTACAGAGTTAGTGAACGTTTCTGTTGATTTACAGAGTTAGTGAACGTTTCTGTTGATTTACAGAGTTAGTGAACGTTTCTGTTGATTTACAGAGTTAGTGAACGTTTCTGTTGATTTACAGAGTTAGTGAACGTTTCTGTTGATTTACAGAGTTATAGTTAACGTTTCTGTTGATTTACAGAGTTAGTGAACGTTTCTGTTGATTTACAGACTTAGTGAACGTTTCTGTTGATTTACAGAGTTACTGAACGTTTCTGTTGATTTACAGAGTTAGTGAACGTTTCTGTTGATTTACAGAGTTAGTGAACGTTTCTGTTGATTTACAGAGTTAGTGAACGTTTCTGTTGATTTACAGAGTTAGTGAACGTTTCTGTTGATTTACAGAGTTATAGTTAACGTTTCTGTTGATTTACAGAGTTAGTGAACGTTTCTGTTGATTTACAGAGTTAGTGAACGTTTCTGTTGATTTACAGAGTTAGTGAACGTTTCTGTTGATTTACAGAGTTAGTGAACGTTTCTGTTGATTTACAGAGTTAGTGAACGTTTCTGTTGATTTACAGAGTTAGTGAACGTTTCTGTTGATTTACAGAGTTATAGTTAACGTTTCTGTTGATTTACAGAGTTAGTGAACGTTTCTGTTGATTTACAGACTTAGTGAACGTTTCTGTTGATTTACAGAGTTACTGAACGTTTCTGTTGATTTACAGAGTTAGTGAACGTTTCTGTTGATTTACAGAGTTATAGTTAACGTTTCTGTTGATTTACAGACTTAGTGAACGTTTCTGTTGATTTACAGAGTTACTGAACGTTTCTGTTGATTTACAGTCGGTCAGGTCAGGTATTCTTGGTCATTGATCAAGAAAACTTGCCACCTCCATGCAGCATAAAGGAGGTGCCACCTGTAGCTGCATAGACCCTCTTACTAGGGCAAATCTGGTCCTGTAACTAGGACCCCCTTCGTTCTGGGATAAGGACGCCCTTGGTCCTGGATTAAGGACCCATATACTTGGCTGCAGGGGTATATGGCCTGACCAGGCAGATGGTGATCTACCAATGGCTGGTTAGGAGTAGAGTGTTCTCATGTCCACCCTGAGGGCACTTCACTGCGACCTGCACCTGGCAGCAAGGGTACAGGGCATGACCCAGCAGATGAGCTGCAACAGCCAATGGTGGGTCATGTACGCCAGAGTAGATATGGGTGATGGGCCTCATATCTGACTCCATTGCGACACCCACCCACCCTGTGGAATGGCAAACCAGGGTGTGGTATTTGCCCCGAGAGCTGACTCGGCAAAAAGCACCCCCCAACCCCCACTATGGATTACATTAGCAATGCGGAGGTCCGGCCACTAGAGGCCAGTGGAATTACCGGACACAATCGGCCTCACAGGCGTCAGTTAACTCCTGACCGGCTGCCTGTCTCACCCCCTACTGGAGAGAGAGCAGCCAACAATTCTTTGAGTCCCTTTCCTGATGACCTTTCTGGCCCAAACCCTGGGTCACCAGGGAGGCCAGATTGTGATGGGGAGAGGGATTCTGGAGTTGGAGGCTACTCTCATGTTCCACCCCGACCAACAAAGCCATTGGTGAATCTGAGGCAAGTCACTAGACTAGCCTCAGTAAACACCCTAACACTCGGGTCCCCAATGCGACAAGGTGAGCTGACTGCCTTGGCAGATAAGCTTTCTCTTAGCGCAGTGGGTGTTCAAGAGCACCGAATGCAGACTGGACAGACTGATGAGGTTCTGATTAAGGACATGGGGGGCGGTTGGCGACTCGCCCTCGCGTCAGCAGATGATAGTGGCAATGGTGGAATTGGTCTATTGATGAATCCAACTGCACATGCAGCATTGGACAAAATAGACCAAATCTCTAACCGCATCATCCGTTGCCACTTCTCATGTTCTGGAAGACTGGCTAAGAAGTTTCCTAAGGTGGTTCTGATTGTGTGCTACTCTCCAACTAGTGTTGCCCCTGTAGAGGAGGTGGAAAATTTCTACCACAATCTACAAGCAGCAACTGATGGAGTGGATCAGCATGCATTCTTAACATTCCTGGGAGACTTTAATGCAAGTCTGCATCAATCACCTACATCGCCCTGGGTCTATAGCAATAGTGTTAACCGAAATTCTGTCCATCTTCAGGATTTTATCTCTGGAAATGGATTGTTTTCGGCTGGAACCCAGTTCAAGAAGCGAACTGGAAAGCTATGGACTCATAGTGGACCCAGTGGTCACAAGTCCCAGATAGACCATATTCTGTTTCGTAGGAAATACAGGAGCTCTATACAAGACTGTAATGCATTTACACTTCGACCCTTCTCCAGTGATCACCGCCTTATTGTGGCCAAGGTAAGACTTAGTCTGCGTGCTAGCAGAACAACGAAATCTGCCTTGCCACGGCATGACTGGTCCTCTCTGTTGCAACAGCCAAGTGTGAGATCCAGCTTCACACTACAGCTGAGCAACAGGTATGAGGCTCTTGCCTCTGAGGCGGCAGATCACTGTGAGGGCTATACTGCCTTTACAGAAGCAGTTAAGTTAGCAGCTGCAGAAACAGTTCCTGTATACCCTCGAGACAGGAAAAGGGCCCCCTGGACTGACACCAAAATTCAGAAGTGCCGAAAAGACCTTCATAAGGCGCAGAAAGAGGCCCGACTCAAACAGACTACAGCGGCCAAGAATGCAGTTAAAGCTGCATCTAGGTCCCTGAACAGGCAGTACTCTGTTAATCTACAGGAGCTAATAAACCAACAGGTTGATGCCATCAATGATGCTGACGACAGCAGGCAATCATCCCAGGCATGGAAATCGATCAATCTGCTTACTGGGCGGAAAAGCCAACCAACCACCAAGGTTAAGGCTGAATCACCAGCCGATCGCCTCAATGGTTGGAAAGCCCACTTTGAAAAGCTCCTCAATAATGACAGGGTATTGCCTGATAACTTTATAGAAGTAAAAGTGTCTGAGTCTGTACTCCCAGATATTCCCATTGGCGATATCTCCTTTGCAGAAGTGAAGGCTGCTGCAATGAGCATTAAGACCAATCGTGCCAGTGGAGTAGATGGTGTTCCCCCTGAGGTCTTTAAAATACCTGAGTGTTTAAAGCTCATCTATCCCATCATAGTGGACATGTACCGTACAACAAGAGTCCCACAAGAAATGAAAACAAATAAGTTGGTGCCAGTTCCCAAGAAGGGCAACCTGACACTCTATGGTTCTTTTCGGGGAATCTCATTGATCTCGATTGCTGCAAAACTATACAATAGAATTCTATTAAATCGCATCAGGGATCCCATTGAGAGACTGCTACGTGGAAATCAGAATGGGTTCCGTAAAGGTCGTGGGACCATGGAGCCCATTTTGGCACTTAGAAGAATAATTGAAGAGTTATCAAAAAAGAAAGACAGGCATCTGGCTGTTATCTTTGTTGACTTCTTCAAGGCCTTTGATTCAGTCTCTCGCTCACGTATGTTCAGCATACTTTCATTATATGGGATTCCTGATGAAATTATTGCAGCAATCAGATCAGTATACGATGGTTCGACAACATTTGTGTCTACTGTTGACGGTGACACAGAACCATTTGAAGTGTTATGGGGCGTCCTCCAAGGAGACACACTTGCACCATTCTTGTTCATTATTGTGGTTGACTATGTTCTACGCATGTCCTTAGATCATCATAATGATGATGGGGTGATGATAACTCCACCTACTGGCTCCAGAAGTCGAGGAAATCCTGCCAAGTACCTAACTGATCTAGACTTTGCTGATGACTTAGGAGTACTCTCAGAATCATTAGAGGGAGCCCAGCGGCTCCTCAGCTCATTAGAACATGCTGCTTCTAGTGTTGGTCTTTTTATTAACTCCAGAAAGACCAAAATTCTGACAGTTAACTTTGAAAGTCCTCAGCAAGTCTCTGATCGGATGAGCATAAGCTCAAAGGATGGTATGCTTGAGCATGTGGACGACTTCTGTTACCTGGGATCATGGATCCGGAAGTCAGGTGAGGACCTTCGAATACGTAAGGGAAAGGCATGGGCAGCCTTGAATAGGCTTTCCAGGATTTGGAAGTCACCTAGAATTAATCGGAAACTTAAGGTCCGATTATTTAGAGCAGCAGTAGTTCCAGTACTCCTCTACGGGAGTCCATGCTGGGCTCTAACTGCTGAGGACACCAAATCTCTGGATGGCACATTCACAAGAATGCTACGCCGGGTACATTGTGTCAAGTACAATGCACACATCTCCAACCAGACACTATATAACATTGGAGGTGTCTCATTGGTTCCCCCAAGCTTGACACTAGAAGAAAATCGCCTCCGCTTTGCAGGACATTGCTTTCGCCGTGAGGACCAGCCAGTGCATAATCTTGTACTTTGGCAGCCTCATGGAGTGAATAAGCATGGTGGACAGCCCATGACTTTCTTGAGACGCATCTTAAAGGACACTGGCCTTAAAGATGCGGATGATCTAGCAAATGTTATGGGTGATAGGGAGTTGTGGCGGTGCAATTTTGTTGACAAGCCGGCACAGCATTCTTAAAAATGCAGCTGCAATGCAGCATGCCGATCCTAGTAGTAGTAGTAGTTGATTTACAGAGTTAGTGAACGTTTCTGTTGATTTACAGAGTTATAGTTAACGTTTCTGTTGATTTACAGAGTTAGTGAACGTTTCTGTTGATTTACAGACTTAGTGAACGTTTCTGTTGATTTACAGAGTTACTGAACGTTTCTGTTGATTTACAGACTTAGTGAACGTTTCTGTTGATTTACAGAGTTAGTGAACGTTTCTGTTGATTTACAGAGTTACTGAACGTTTCTGTTGATTTACAGAGTTAGTGAACGTTTCTGTTGATTTACAGAGTTAGTGAACGTTTCTGTTGATTTACAGAGTTACTGAACGTTTCTGTTGATTTACAGAGTTAGTGAACGTTTCTGTTGATTTACAGAGTTAGTGAACGTTTCTGTTGATTTACAGAGTTATAGTTAACGTTTCTGTTGATTTACAGAGTTAGTGAACGTTTCTGTTGATTTACAGACTTAGTGAACGTTTCTGTTGATTTACAGAGTTAGTGAACGTTTCTGTTGATTTACAGAGTTAGTGAACGTTTCTGTTGATTTACAGAGTTAGTGAACGTTTCTGTTGATTTACAGAGTTAGTGAACGTTTCTGTTGATTTACAGAGTTAGTGAACGTTTCTGTTGATTTATAGAGTTAGTGAACGTTTCTGTTGATTTACAGAGTTAGGGAACGTTTCTGTTGATTTACAGAGTTAGGGAACGTTTCTGTTGATTTACAGAGTTAGGGAACGTTTCTGTTGATTTACAGAGTTAGGGAACGTTTCTGTTGATTTACAGAGTTAGGGAACGTTTCTGTTGATTTACAGAGTTAGGGAACGTTTCTGTTGATTTACAGAGTTAGTGAACGTTTCTGTTGATTTACAGAGTTAGTGAACGTTTCTGTTGATTTACAGAGTTAGTGAACGTTTCTGTTGATTTACAGAGTTAGGGAACGTTTCTGTTGATTTACAGAGTTAGTGAACGTTTCTGTTGATTTACAGAGTTAGTGAACGTTTCTGTTGATTTACAGAGTTAGTGAACGTTTCTGTTGATTTACAGAGTTAGTGAACGTTTCTGTTGATTTACAGAGTTAGTGAACGTTTCTGTTGATTTACAGAGTTAGTGAACGTTTCTGTTGATTTACAGAGTTAGTGAACGTTTCTGTTGATTTACAGAGTTAGTGAACGTTTCTGTTGATTTACAGAGTTAGTGAACGTTTCCGTTGATTTACAGAGTTAGGGAACGTTTCTGTTGATTTACAGAGTTAGTGAACGTTTCTGTTGATTTACAGAGTTAGGGAACGTTTCTGTTGATTTACAGAGTTAGTGAACGTTTCTGTTGATTTACAGAGTTAGTGAACGTTTCTGTTGATTTACAGAGTTAGTGAACGTTTCTGTTGATTTACAGAGTTAGTGAACGTTTCTGTTGATTTACAGAGTTAGTGAACGTTTCTGTTGATTTACAGAGTTAGTGAACGTTTCTGTTGATTTACAGAGTTAGTGAACGTTTCTGTTGATTTACAGAGTTAGTGAACGTTTCTGTTGATTTACAGAGTTAGTGAACGTTTCTGTTGATTTACAGAGTTAGTGAACGTTTCTGTTGATTTACAGAGTTAGTGAACGTTTCTGTTGATTTACAGAGTTAGGGAACGTTTCTGTTGATTTACAGAGTTAGGGAACGTTTCTGTTGATTTACAGAGTTAGTGAACGTTTCTGTTGATTTACAGAGTTAGTGAACGTTTCTGTTGATTTACAGAGTTAGTGAACGTTTCTGTTGATTTACAGAGTTAGTGAACGTTTCTGTTGATTTACAGAGTTAGTGAACGTTTCTGTTGATTTACAGAGTTAGTGAACGTTTCTGTTGATTTACAGAGTTAGTGAACGTTTCTGTTGATTTACAGAGTTAGTGAACGTTTCTGTTGATTTACAGAGTTAGTGAACGTTTCTGTTGATTTACAGAGTTAGTGAACGTTTCTGTTGATTTACAGAGTTAGTGAACGTTTCTGTTGATTTACAGAGTTAGTGAACGTTTCTGTTGATTTACAGAGTTAGTGAACGTTTCTGTTGATTTACAGAGTTAGGGAACGTTTCTGTTGATTTACAGAGTTAGTGAACGTTTCTGTTGATTTACAGAGTTAGTGAACGTTTCTGTTGATTTACAGAGTTAGTGAACGTTTCTGTTGATTTACAGAGTTAGTGAACGTTTCTGTTGATTTACAGAGTTAGTGAACGTTTCTGTTGATTTACAGAGTTAGTGAACGTTTCTGTTGATTTACAGAGTTAGTGAACGTTTCTGTTGATTTACAGAGTTAGTGAACGTTTCTGTTGATTTACAGAGTTAGTGAACGTTTCTGTTGATTTACAGAGTTAGTGAACGTTTCTGTTGATTTACAGAGTTAGTGAACGTTTCTGTTGATTTACAGAGTTAGTGAACGTTTCTGTTGATTTACAGAGTTAGTGAACGTTTCTGTTGATTTACAGAGTTATAGTGAACGTTTCTGTTGATTTACAGAGTTAGTGAACGTTTCTGTTGATTTACAGAGTTAGGGAACGTTTCTGTTGATTTACAGAGTTAGTGAACGTTTCTGTTGATTTACAGAGTTAGGGAACGTTTCTGTTGATTTACAGAGTTAGTGAACGTTTCTGTTGATTTACAGAGTTAGTGAACGTTTCTGTTGATTTACAGAGTTAGTGAACGTTTCTGTTGATTTACAGAGTTAGTGAACGTTTCTGTTGATTTACAGAGTTAGTGAACGTTTCTGTTGATTTACAGAGTTAGTGAACGTTTCTGTTGATTTACAGAGTTAGTGAACGTTTCTGTTGATTTACAGAGTTAGTGAACGTTTCTGTTGATTTACAGAGTTAGTGAACGTTTCTGTTGATTTACAGAGTTAGTGAACGTTTCTGTTGATTTACAGAGTTAGTGAACGTTTCTGTTGATTTACAGAGTTAGTGAACGTTTCTGTTGATTTACAGAGTTAGTGAACGTTTCTGTTGATTTACAGAGTTAGTGAACGTTTCTGTTGATTTACAGAGTTAGTGAACGTTTCTGTTGATTTACAGAGTTAGTGAACGTTTCTGTTGATTTACAGAGTTAGTGAACGTTTCTGTTGATTTACAGAGTTAGTGAACGTTTCTGTTGATTTACAGAGTTAGTGAACGTTTCTGTTGATTTACAGAGTTAGTGAACGTTTCTGTTGATTTACAGAGTTAGTGAACGTTTCTGTTGATTTACAGAGTTAGTGAACGTTTCTGTTGATTTATAGAGTTAGTGAACGTTTCTGTTGATTTACAGACTTAGTGAACGTTTCTGTTGATTTACAGACTTAGTTAACGTTTCTGTTGATTTACAGAGTTAGTGAACGTTTCTGTTGATTTACAGAGTTAGTGAACGTTTCTGTTGATTTACAGAGTTAGTGAACGTTTCTGTTGATTTACAGAGTTAGTGAACGTTTCTGTTGATTTACAGACTTAGTTAACGTTTCTGTTGATTTACAGAGTTAGTGAACGTTTCTGTTGATTTACAGAGTTAGTGAACGTTTCTGTTGATTTACAGAGTTAGTGAACGTTTCTGTTGATTTACAGAGTTAGTGAACGTTTCTGTTGATTTACAGAGTTAGTGAACGTTTCTGTTGATTTACAGAGTTAGTGAACGTTTCTGTTGATTTACAGAGTTAGTGAACGTTTCTGTTGATTTACAGAGTTAGTGAACGTTTCTGTTGATTTACAGAGTTAGTGAACGTTTCTGTTGATTTACAGAGTTAGTGAACGTTTCTGTTGATTTACAGAGTTAGGGAACGTTTCTGTTGATTTACAGAGTTAGTGAACGTTTCTGTTGATTTACAGAGTTAGTGAACGTTTCTGTTGATTTACAGAGTTAGGGAACGTTTCTGTTGATTTACAGAGTTAGTGAACGTTTCTGTTGATTTATAGAGTTAGTGAACGTTTCTGTTGATTTACAGACTTAGTGAACGTTTCTGTTGTTTTACAGAGTTAGTGAACGTTTCTGTTGATTTACAGAGTTAGTGAACGTTTCTGTTGATTTACAGAGTTAGGGAACGTTTCTGTTGATTTACAGAGTTAGTGAACGTTTCTGTTGATTTATAGAGTTAGTGAACGTTTCTGTTGATTTACAGACTTAGTGAACGTTTCTGTTGTTTTACAGAGTTAGTGAACGTTTCTGTTGATTTACAGAGTTAGTGAACGTTTCTGTTGATTTACAGAGTTAGGGAACGTTTCTGTTGATTTACAGACTTAGTGAACGTTCCTGTTGATTTACAGAGTTAGTGAACGTTTCTGTTGATTTACAGAGTTAGTGAACGTTTCTGTTGATTTACAGAGTTAGTGAACGTTTCTGTTGATTTACAGAGTTAGTGAACGTTTCTGTTGATTTACAGAGTTAGTGAACGTTTCTGTTGATTTACAGAGTTAGTGAACGTTTCTGTTGATTTACAGAGTTAGTGAACGTTTCTGTTGATTTACAGAGTTAGTGAACGTTTCTGTTGATTTACAGAGTTAGGGAACGTTTCTGTTGATTTACAGAGTTAGTGAACGTTTCTGTTGATTTACAGAGTTAGTGAACGTTTCTGTTGATTTACAGAGTTAGTGAACGTTTCTGTTGATTTACAGAGTTAGTGAACGTTTCTGTTGATTTACAGAGTTAGTGAACGTTTCTGTTGATTTACAGAGTTAGTGAACGTTTCTGTTGATTTACAGAGTTAGTGAACGTTTCTGTTGATTTACAGAGTTAGGGAACGTTTCTGTTGATTTACAGAGTTAGTGAACGTTTCTGTTGATTTACAGAGTTAGTGAACGTTTCTGTTGATTTACAGAGTTAGTGAACGTTTCTGTTGATTTACAGAGTTAGTGAACGTTTCTGTTGATTTACAGAGTTAGTGAACGTTTCTGTTGATTTACAGAGTTAGTGAACGTTTCTGTTGATTTACAGAGTTAGGGAACGTTTCTGTTGATTTACAGAGTTAGTGAACGTTTCTGTTGATTTACAGAGTTAGTGAACGTTTCTGTTGATTTACAGAGTTAGTGAACGTTTCTGTTGATTTACAGAGTTAGTGAACGTTTCTGTTGATTTACAGAGTTAGTGAACGTTTCTGTTGATTTACAGAGTTAGTGAACGTTTCTGTTGATTTACAGAGTTAGTGAACGTTTCTGTTGATTTACAGAGTTAGTGAACGTTTCTGTTGATTTACAGAGTTAGTGAACGTTTCTGTTGATTTACAGAGTTAGTGAACATTTCTGTTGATTTACAGACTTAGTTAACGTTTCTGTTGATTTACAGAGTTAGTGAACGTTTCTGTTGATTTACAGAGTTAGTGAACGTTTCTGTTGATTTACAGAGTTAGTGAACGTTTCTGTTGATTTACAGAGTTAGTGAACGTTTCTGTTGATTTACAGAGTTAGTGAACGTTTCTGTTGATTTACAGAGTTAGTGAACGTTTCTGTTGATTTACAGAGTTAGTGAACGTTTCTGTTGATTTACAGAGTTAGTGAACGTTTCTGTTGATTTACAGAGTTAGTGAACGTTTCTGTTGATTTACAGAGTTAGTGAACGTTTCTGTTGATTTACAGAGTTAGTGAACGTTTCTGTTGATTTACAGAGTTAAGTGAACGTTTCTGTTGATTTACAGAGTTAGTGAACGTTTCTGTTGATTTACAGAGTTAGTGAACGTTTCTGTTGATTTACAGAGTTAGTGAACGTTTCTGTTGATTTACAGAGTTAGTGAACGTTTCTGTTGATTTACAGAGTTAGTGAACGTTTCTGTTGATTTACAGACTTAGTGAACGTTTCTGTTGATTTACAGAGTTAGTGAACGTTTCTGTTGATTTACAGAGTTAGTGAACGTTTCTGTTGATTTACAGAGTTAGTGAACGTTTCTGTTGATTTACAGAGTTAGTGAACGTTTCTGTTGATTTACAGAGTTAGTGAACGTTTCTGTTGATTTACAGAGTTAGTGAACGTTTCTGTTGATTTACAGAGTTAGTGAACGTTTCTGTTGATTTACAGAGTTAGTGAACGTTTCTGTTGATTTACAGAGTTAGTGAACGTTTCTGTTGATTTACAGAGTTAGTGAACGTTTCTGTTGATTTACAGAGTTAGTGAACGTTTCTGTTGATTTACAGAGTTAGTGAACGTTTCTGTTGATTTACAGAGTTAGTGAACGTTTCTGTTGATTTACAGAGTTAGTGAACGTTTCTGTTGATTTACAGAGTTAGTGAACGTTTCTGTTGATTTACAGAGTTAGTGAACGTTTCTGTTGATTTACAGAGTTAGTGAACGTTTCTGTTGATTTACAGAGTTAGTGAACGTTTCTGTTGATTTACAGAGTTAGTGAACGTTTCTGTTGATTTACAGAGTTAGTGAACGTTTCTGTTGATTTACAGAGTTAGTGAACGTTTCTGTT
Source organism: Nemertoderma westbladi (assembly GCA_032718475.1). Taxonomy (NCBI): domain Eukaryota; kingdom Metazoa; phylum Xenacoelomorpha; order Nemertodermatida; family Nemertodermatidae; genus Nemertoderma; species Nemertoderma westbladi. Next base: position 48,540 of record JAUCBJ010003055.1, on the reverse strand, counting down.
GATTTACAGAGTTAGTGAACGTTTCTGTTGATTTACAGAGTTAGTGAACGTTTCTGTTGATTTACAGAGTTAGTGAACGTTTCTGTTGATTTACAGAGTTAGTGAACGTTTCTGTTGATTTACAGAGTTAGTGAACGTTTCTGTTGATTTACAGAGTTAGTGAACGTTTCTGTTGATTTACAGAGTTAGTGAACGTTTCTGTTGATTTACAGAGTTAGTGAACGTTTCTGTTGATTTACAGAGTTAGTGAACGTTTCTGTTGATTTACAGAGTTAGTGAACGTTTCTGTTGATTTACAGAGTTAGTGAACGTTTCTGTTGATTTACAGAGTTAGTGAACGTTTCTGTTGATTTACAGAGTTAGTGAACGTTTCTGTTGATTTACAGAGTTAGTGAACGTTTCTGTTGATTTACAGAGTTAGTGAACGTTTCTGTTGATTTACAGAGTTAGTGAACGTTTCTGTTGATTTACAGAGTTAGTGAACGTTTCTGTTGATTTACAGAGTTAGTGAACGTTTCTGTTGATTTACAGAGTTAGTGAACGTTTCTGTTGATTTACAGAGTTAGTGAACGTTTCTGTTGATTTACAGAGTTAGTGAACGTTTCTGTTGATTTACAGAGTTAGTGAACGTTTCTGTTGATTTACAGAGTTAGTGAACGTTTCTGTTGATTTACAGAGTTAGTGAACGTTTCTGTTGATTTACAGAGTTAGTGAACGTTTCTGTTGATTTACAGAGTTAGTGAACGTTTCTGTTGATTTACAGAGTTAGTGAACGTTTCTGTTGATTTACAGAGTTAGTGAACGTTTCTGTTGATTTACAGAGTTAGTGAACGTTTCTGTTGATTTACAGAGTTAGTGAACGTTTCTGTTGATTTACAGAGTTAGTGAACGTTTCTGTTGATTTACAGAGTTAGTGAACGTTTCTGTTGATTTACAGAGTTAGTGAACGTTTCTGTTGATTTACAGAGTTAGTGAACGTTTCTGTTGATTTACAGAGTTAGTGAACGTTTCTGTTGATTTACAGAGTTAGTGAACGTTTCTGTTGATTTACAGAGTTAGTGAACGTTTCTGTTGATTTACAGAGTTAGTGAACGTTTCTGTTGATTTACAGAGTTAGTGAACGTTTCTGTTGATTTACAGAGTTAGTGAACATTTCTGTTGATTTACAGACTTAGTTAACGTTTCTGTTGATTTACAGAGTTAGTGAACGTTTCTGTTGATTTACAGAGTTAGTGAACGTTTCTGTTGATTTACAGAGTTAGTGAACGTTTCTGTTGATTTACAGAGTTAGTGAACGTTTCTGTTGATTTACAGAGTTAGTGAACGTTTCTGTTGATTTACAGAGTTAGTGAACGTTTCTGTTGATTTACAGAGTTAGTGAACGTTCCTGTTGATTTACAGAGTTAGTGAACGTTTCTGTTGATTTACAGAGTTAGTGAACGTTTCTGTTGATTTACAGAGTTAGTGAACGTTTCTGTTGATTTACAGAGTTAGTGAACGTTTCTGTTGATTTACAGAGTTAGTGAACGTTTCTGTTGATTTACAGAGTTAGGGAACGTTTCTGTTGATTTACAGAGTTAGTGAACGTTTCTGTTGATTTACAGAGTTAGTGAACGTTCCTGTTGATTTACAGAGTTAGTGAACGTTTCTGTTGATTTACAGAGTTAGTGAACGTTTCTGTTGATTTACAGAGTTAGTGAACGTTTCTGTTGATTTACAGAGTTAGTGAACGTTTCTGTTGATTTACAGAGTTAGTGAACGTTTCTGTTGATTTACAGAGTTAGTGAACGTTTCTGTTGATTTACAGAGTTATAGTGAACGTTTCTGTTGATTTACAGAGTTAGTGAACGTTTCTGTTGATTTACAGAGTTAGTGAACGTTTCTGTTGATTTACAGAGTTATAGTGAACGTTTCTGTTGATTTACAGAGTTAGTGAACGTTTCTGTTGATTTACAGAGTTAGTGAACGTTTCTGTTGATTTACAGAGTTAGTGAACGTTTCTGTTGATTTACAGAGTTAGTGAACGTTTCTGTTGATTTACAGAGTTAGTGAACGTTTCTGTTGATTTACAGAGTTAGTGAACGTTTCTGTTGATTTACAGAGTTAGTGAACGTTTCTGTTGATTTACAGAGTTAGTGAACGTTTCTGTTGATTTACAGAGTTAGTGAACGTTTCTGTTGATTTACAGAGTTAGTGAACGTTTCTGTTGATTTACAGAGTTAGTGAACGTTTCTGTTGATTTACAGAGTTAGTGAACGTTTCTGTTGATTTACAGAGTTAGTGAACGTTTCTGTTGATTTACAGAGTTAGTGAACGTTTCTGTTGATTTACAGAGTTAGTGAACGTTTCTGTTGATTTACAGAGTTAGTGAACGTTTCTGTTGATTTACAGAGTTATAGTGAACGTTTCTGTTGATTTACAGAGTTAGTGAACGTTTCTGTTGATTTACAGAGTTAGTGAACGTTTCTGTTGATTTACAGAGTTAGTGAACGTTTCTGTTGATTTACAGAGTTAGTGAACGTTTCTGTTGATTTACAGAGTTAGTGAACGTTTCTGTTGATTTACAGAGTTAGTGAACGTTTCTGTTGATTTACAGAGTTAGGGAACGTTTCTGTTGATTTACAGAGTTAGTGAACGTTTCTGTTGATTTACAGAGTTAGTGAACGTTTCTGTTGATTTACAGAGTTAGGGAACGTTTCTGTTGATTTACAGAGTTAGGGAACGTTTCTGTTGATTTACAGAGTTAGTGAACGTTTCTGTTGATTTACAGAGTTAGTGAACGTTTCTGTTGATTTACAGAGTTAGTGAACGTTTCTGTTGATTTACAGAGTTAGTGAACGTTTCTGTTGATTTACAGAGTTAGTGAACGTTTCTGTTGATTTACAGAGTTAGTGAACGTTTCTGTTGATTTACAGAGTTAGGGAACGTTTCTGTTGATTTACAGAGTTAGTGAACGTTTCTGTTGATTTACAGAGTTAGTGAACGTTTCTGTTGATTTACAGAGTTAGTGAACGTTTCTGTTGATTTACAGAGTTAGTGAACGTTTATTTACAGAGGACATGAGGTTTTATCTCGGCGATCAGAAACGACATTTAAAAAACACGATCTTAGTTCGTGGAAGTATGCTGAACTCCGCGATACGATCAATACGGCAACTGATGTCGAGTTACTAGAGGCTTGTCGTGAGGAGTTCCATAGGTTAGTCTCCCATTCTAAGTAATATTTACTCGGTCGCAAATGTTGATAAAGATAATATGTAGTTTTATTCATTTTTTGAGGTGTAATATTGCTCTAAGTTAATGAGCCATATTACATCAGACATAACTCAAAGGCAGGCGGAAGATAATTATAATCCCATATTCCTACCATACCCATATACCCATATCACCCTACCAACCTGAATCATGCTTTCAAGTTTCAATTAAACCAAAGCTAAATTGGTTAAATAAATAAAACTAAACCAATCATTCATTCAGCTTAGCATAATTAGTAGAAAGCTACTACACTTTACATGTGTTAGAATTAATGTCTTCTAGGGATGCGACAGAGCTAAAATTTCATCCGGAGCTGGAGCCTGGAGGTTCCTACGGGTTACGATATGAGCTCCGGTCGGAGATGGTGCCGGAGCCCGGAGGTTCCTCCGTGTTACGATATGAGCTCCGGCCAGAGACAGTGCCGGAGCCCGGAGGTTCCTCCATGTTACAATATGAGCTCCGGCCGGAGATGGTGCCGGAGCCCGGAGGTTCCTCCGTGTTACGATATGAGCTCCGGTCGGAGACGGTGCCCGGAGGTTCCTCCGTGTTACGATATGAGCTCCGGCCGGAGATGGTGCCGGAGCCCGGAGGTTCCTCCGTGTTACGATATGAGCTCCGGCCAGAGACAGTGCCGGAGCCCGGAGGTTCCTCCGTGTTACGATATGAGCTCCGGCCGGAGATGGTGCCGGAGCCCGGAGGTTCCTCCGTGTTACGATATGAGCTCCGGCCGGAGATGGTGCCGGAGCCCGGAGGTTCCTCCGTGTTACGATATGAGCTCCGGCCAGAGACAGTGCCAGAGCCCGGAGGTTCCTCCGTGTTACGATATGAGCTCCGGCCGGAGATGGTGCCGGAGCCCGGAGGTTCCTCCGTGTTACGATATGAGCTCCGGCCAGAGACAGTGCCGGAGCCCGGAGGTTCCTCCGTGTTACGATATGAGCTCCGGCTGGAGACGGTGCCGGAGCCCAGAGGTTCCTACGGCTGGAGATGGTGCCGGAGCCTGGAGGTTCCTCCATGTTACGGTATGAGCTCCGGTCGGAGATGGTGCCGGAGCCCGGAGGTTCCTCCGTGTGTTACGATATGAGCTCCGGCCGGAGATGGTGCTGGAGCCCGGAGGTTCCTCCGTGTTACGATATGAGCTCCGGCTGGAGACGGTGCCGGAGCCCAGAGGTTCCTCCGTGTTACGATATGAGCTCCGGCCGGAGATGGTGCCGGAGCCCGGAGGTTCCTCCGTGTTACGATATGAGCTCCGGCCGGAGATGGTGCCGGAGCCCGGAGGTTCCTCCGTGTTACGATATGAGCTCCGGCCAGAGACAGTGCCGGAGCCCAGAGGTTCCTCCGTGTTATGATATGAGCTCCGGTCGGAGACGGTGCCCGGAGGTTCCTCCGTGTTACGATATGAGCTCCGGCCGGAGATGGTGCCGGAGCCCGGAGGTTCCTCCGTGTTACGATATGAGCTCCGGCCGGAGATGGTGCCGGAGCCCGGAGGTTCCTCCGTGTTACGATATGAGCTCCGGCCGGAGATGGTGCCGGAGCCCGGAGGTTCCTCCGTGTTACGATATGAGCTCCGGCCAGAGACAGTGCCGGAGCCTGGAGGTTCCTCCGTGTTACGATATGAGCTCCGGCCGGAGATGGTGCCGGAGCCCGGAGGTTCCTCCGTGTTACGATATGAGCTCCGGCCAGAGACGGTGCCGGAGGCCGGAGGTTCCTCCGTGTTACGATATGAGCTCCGGTCGGAGACAGTGCCGGAGCCCGGAGGTTCCTCCGTGTTACGGTATGAGCTCCGGCCGGAGATGGTGCCGGAACCCGGAGGTTCCTCCGTGTTACGATATGAGCTCCGGCCAGAGACGGTGCCGGAGGCCGGAGGTTCCTCCGTGTTACGATATGAGCTCCGGTCGGAGACAGTGCCGGAGCCTGGAGGTTCCTCCATGTTACAATATGAGCTCCCGCCAGAGATGGTGCCGGAGCCCGGAGGTTCCTACGGGTTACAATATGAGCTCCGGCCAGAGACGGTGCCGGAGCCCGGAGGTTCCTCCGTGTTACGATATGAGCTCCGGCCGGAGATGGTGCCGGAGCCCGGAGGTTCCTCCGTGTTACGATATGAGCTCCGGCCGGAGATGGTGCCGGAGCCCGGAGGTTCCTCCGTGTTACGATATGAGCTCCGGCCAGAGACAGTGCCGGAGCCCGGAGGTTCCTCCGTGTTACGGTATGAGCTCCGGCTGGAGACGGTGCCGGAGCCCGGAGGTTCCTCCATGTTACAATATGAGCTCCTGCCAGAGATGGTGCTGGAGCCCGGAGGTTCCTCCATGTTACAATATGAGCTCCCGCCAGAGATGGTGCCGGAGCCCGGAGGTTCCTCCGTGTTACGATATGAGCTCCGGCCGGAGATGGTGCTGGAGCCCGGAGGTTCCTCTGTGTTACGATATGAGCTCCGGCTGGAGACGGTGCCGGAGCCCAGAGGTTCCTCCGTGTTACGATATGAGCTCCGGCCGGAGATGGTGCTGGAGCCCGGAGGTTCCTCCGTGTTACGATATGAGCTCCGGCTGGAGACGGTGCCTGAGCCCGGAGGTTCCTCCGTGTTACGGTATGAGCTCCGGCTGGAGACGGTGCCGGAGCCCGGAGGTTCCTCCATGTTACAATATGAGCTCCCGCCAGAGATGGTGCCGGAACCCGGAGGTTCCTCCGTGTTACGATATGAGCTCCGGCTGGAGACGGTGCCGGAGCCCAGAGGTTCCTACGGCTGGAGATGGTGCCGGAGCCCGGAGGTTCCTCCGTGTGTTACGATATGAGCTCCGGCCGGAGATGGTGCCGGAGCCCGGAGGTTCCTCCGTGTTACGATATGAGCTCCGGCTGGAGACGGTGCCGGAGCCCAGAGGTTCCTACGGCTGGAGATGGTGCCGGAGGTTCCTCCGTGTGTTACGATATGAGCTCCGGCCGGAGATGGTGCTGGAGCCCGGAGGTTCCTCCATGTTACAATATGAGCTCCGGCTGGAGACGGTGCCGGAGCCCGGAGGTTCCTCCGTGTTACGGTATGAGCTCCGGCTGGAGACGGTGCCGGAGCCCGGAGGTTCCTCCGTGTTACGGTATGAGCTCCGGCTGGAGACGGTGCTGGAGCCCGGAGGTTCCTCCGTGTTACGGTATGAGCTCCGGCTGGAGACGGTGCCGGAGCCCGGAGGTTCCTCCATGTTACAATATGAGCTCCCGCCAGAGATGGTGCCGGAACCCGGAGGTTCCTCCGTGTTACGATATGAGCTCCGGCTGGAGACGGTGCCGGAGCCCAGAGGTTCCTACGGCTGGAGATGGTGCCGGAGCCCGGAGGTTCCTCCGTGTGTTACGATATGAGCTCCGGCCGGAGATGGTGCCGGAGCCCGGAGGTTCCTACGGGTTACGATATGAGCTCCGGCTGGAGACGGTGCCGGAGCCCAGAGGTTCCTACGGCTGGAGATGGTGCCGGAGCCTGGAGGTTCCTCCATGTTACGGTATGAGCTCCGGTCGGAGATGGTGCCGGAGCCCGGAGGTTCCTCCGTGTGTTACGATATGAGCTCCGGCCGGAGATGGTGCTGGAGCCCGGAGGTTCCTCCGTGTTACGATATGAGCTCCGGCTGGAGACGGTGCCGGAGCCCAGAGGTTCCTCCGTGTGTTACGATATGAGCTCCGGCCGGAGATGGTGCCGGAGCCCGGAGGTTCCTCCGTGTTACGATATGAGCTCCGGCTGGAGACGGTGCCGGAGCCCAGAGGTTCCTCCGTGTGTTACGATATGAGCTCCGGCCGGAGATGGTGCCGGAGCCCGGAGGTTCCTCCGTGTTACGATATGAGCTCCGGCCGGAGATGGTGCCGGAGCCTGGAGGTTCCTCCGTGTTACGATATGAGCTCCGGTCGGAGATGGTGCCGGAGCCTGGAGGTTCCTCCGTGTTACGATATGAGCTCCGGCCGGAGATGGTGCCGGAGCCCGGAGGTTCCTCCGTGTTACGGTATGAGCTCCGGTCGGAGATGGTGCCGGAGCCTGGAGGTTCCTCCGTGTTACGATATGAGCTCCGGCCGGAGATGGTGCCGGAGCCCGGAGGTTCCTCCGTGTTACGATATGAGCTCCGGCTGGAGACGGTGCCGGAGCCCAGAGGTTCCTCCGTGTGTTACGATATGAGCTCCGGCCGGAGATGGTTCCGGAGCCCGGAGGTTCCTCCGTGTTACGATATGAGCTCCGGCTGGAGACGGTGCCGGAGCCCAGAGGTTCCTCCGTGTGTTACGATATGAGCTCCGGCCGGAGATGGTGCCGGAGCCCGGAGGTTCCTCCGTGTTACGATATGAGCTCCGGCCGGAGATGGTGCCGGAGCCTGGAGGTTCCTCCGTGTTACGATATGAGCTCCGGTCGGAGATGGTGCCGGAGCCTGGAGGTTCCTCCGTGTTACGATATGAGCTCCGGCCGGAGATGGTGCCGGAGCCCGGAGGTTCCTCCGTGTGTTACGATATGAGCTCCGGCCGGAGATGGTGCTGGAGCCCGGAGGTTCCTCCGTGTTACGATATGAGCTCCGGCTGGAGACGGTGCCGGAGCCCAGAGGTTCCTCCGTGTGTTACGATATGAGCTCCGGCCGGAGATGGTGCTGGAGCCCGGAGGTTCCTACGGGTTACGATATGAGCTCCGGCTGGAGACGGTGCCGGAGCCCAGAGGTTCCTACGGCTGGAGATGGTGCCGGAGCCTGGAGGTTCCTCCATGTTACGGTATGAGCTCCGGTCGGAGATGGTGCCGGAGCCCGGAGGTTCCTCCGTGTGTTACGATATGAGCTCCGGCCGGAGATGGTGCTGGAGCCCGGAGGTTCCTCCGTGTTACGATATGAGCTCCGGCTGGAGACGGTGCCGGAGCCCAGAGGTTCCTCCGTGTGTTACGATATGAGCTCCGGCCGGAGATGGTGCCGGAGCCCGGAGGTTCCTCCGTGTTACGATATGAGCTCCGGCTGGAGACGGTGCCGGAGCCCAGAGGTTCCTCCGTGTGTTACGATATGAGCTCCGGCCGGAGATGGTGCCGGAGCCCGGAGGTTCCTCCGTGTTACGATATGAGCTCCGGCCGGAGATGGTGCCGGAGCCTGGAGGTTCCTCCGTGTTACGATATGAGCTCCGGTCGGAGATGGTGCCGGAGCCTGGAGGTTCCTCCGTGTTACGATATGAGCTCCGGCCGGAGATGGTGCCGGAGCCCGGAGGTTCCTCCGTGTTACGGTATGAGCTCCGGTCGGAGATGGTGCCGGAGCCTGGAGGTTCCTCCGTGTTACGATATGAGCTCCGGCCGGAGATGGTGCCGGAGCCCGGAGGTTCCTCCGTGTTACGATATGAGCTCCGGCTGGAGACGGTGCCGGAGCCCAGAGGTTCCTCCGTGTGTTACGATATGAGCTCCGGCCGGAGATGGTGCCGGAGCCCGGAGGTTCCTCCGTGTTACGATATGAGCTCCGGCTGGAGACGGTGCCGGAGCCCAGAGGTTCCTCCGTGTGTTACGATATGAGCTCCGGCCGGAGATGGTGCCGGAGCCCGGAGGTTCCTCCGTGTTACGATATGAGCTCCGGCCGGAGATGGTGCCGGAGCCTGGAGGTTCCTCCGTGTTACGATATGAGCTCCGGTCGGAGATGGTGCCGGAGCCTGGAGGTTCCTCCGTGTTACGATATGAGCTCCGGCCGGAGATGGTGCCGGAGCCCGGAGGTTCCTCCGTGTTACGGTATGAGCTCCGGTCGGAGATGGTGCCGGAGCCTGGAGGTTCCTCCGTGTTACGATATGAGCTCCGGCCGGAGATGGTGCCGGAGCCCGGAGGTTCCTACGGGTTACGATATGAGCTCCGGCTGGAGACGGTGCCGGAGCCCAGAGGTTCCTCCGTGTGTTACGATATGAGCTCCGGCCGGAGATGGTGCCGGAGCCCGGAGGTTCCTACGGGTTACGATATGAGCTCCGGCTGGAGACGGTGCCGGAGCCCAGAGGTTCCTACGGCTGGAGATGGTGCCGGAGCCTGGAGGTTCCTCCATGTTACGGTATGAGCTCCGGTCGGAGATGGTGCCGGAGCCCGGAGGTTCCTCCGTGTGTTGCGATATGAGCTCCAGCCAGAGACGGTGCCGGAGGCCGGAGGTTCCTACGGGTTACAATATGAGCTCCGGCCGGAGATGGTGCCGGAGCCCGGAGGTTCCTCCGTGTTACGATATGAGCTCCGGCCGGAGATGGTGCCGGAACCCGGAGGTTCCTACGGGTTACAATATGAGTTCTGGCCGGAGATGGTGCCGGAGCCCGGAGGTTTCTCCGTGTTACGGTATGAGCTCCGGCTGGAGACGGTGCCGGAGCCCGGAGGTTCATACGGGTTACAATATGAGCTCCAGCCAGAGACGGTGCCGGAACCCGGAGGTTCCTACGGGTTACAATATGAGTTCTGGCCGGAGATGGTGCCGGAGCCCGGAGGTTTCTCCGTGTTACGATATGAGCTCCGGCCGGAGATGGTGCCGGAACCCGGAGGTTCCTACGGGTTACAATATGAGCTCCAGCCGGAGATGGTGCCGGAGCCCGGAGGTTCCTCCGTGTTACGATATGAGCTCCGGTCGGAGACGATGCCGGAGCCCGGAGGTTCCTCCATGTTACGGTATGAGCTCCGGCTGGAGACGGTGCCGGAGCCCAGAGGTTCCTACGGCTGGAGATGGTGCCGGAGCCTGGAGGTTCCTACGGGTTACAATATGAGCTCCAGCCGGAGACGGTGCCGGAACCCGGAGGTTCCTACGGGTTACAATATGAGCTCCAGCCAGAGACGGTGCCGGAACCCGGAGGTTCCTACGGGTTACAATATGAGTTCTGGCCGGAGATGGTGCCGGAGCCCGGAGGTTCCTCCGTGTTACGATATGAGCTCCAGCCAGAGACGGTGCCGGAGCCCGGAGGTTCCTACGGGTTACAATATGAGTTCTGGCCGGAGATGGTGCCGGTGCCCGGAGGTTCCTCTGTGTTACGATATGAGCTCCAGCCAGAGACGGTGCCGGAGCCCGGAGGTTTCTCCGTGTTACGATATGAGCTCCGGCCGGAGATGGTGCCGGAACCCGGAGGTTCCTACGGGTTACAATATGAGCTCCAGCCAGAGACGGTGCCGGAACCCGGAGGTTCCTACGGGTTACAATATGAGTTCTGGCCGGAGATGGTGCCGGTGCCCGGAGGTTCCTCTGTGTTACGATATGAGCTCCAGCCAGAGACGGTGCCGGAACCCGGAGGTTCCTACGGGTTACAATATGAGCTCCAGCCGGAGACGGTGCCGGAACCCGGAGGTTCCTGCGGGTTACAATATGAGCTCCAGCCGGAGACGGTGCCGGAACCCGGAGGTTCCTACGGGTTACAATATGAGTTCTGGCCGGAGATGGTGCCGGAGCCCGGAGGTTTCTCCGTGTTACGATATGAGCTCCGGCCGGAGATGGTGCCGGAACCCGGAGGTTCCTACGGGTTACAATATGAGCTCCAGCCGGAGACGGTGCCGGAACCCGGAGGTTCCTACGGGTTACAATATGAGCTCCAGCCAGAGACGGTGCCGGAACCCGGAGGTTCCTACGGGTTACAATATGAGTTCTGGCCGGAGATGGTGCCGGAGCCCGGAGGTTTCTCCGTGTTACGATATGAGCTCCGGCCGGAGATGATGCCGGAACCCAGAGGTTCCTACGGGTTACAATATGAGCTCCAGCCGGAGACGGTGCCGGAACCCGGAGGTTCCTACGGGTTACAATATGAGCTCCAGCCAGAGACGGTGCCGGAACCCGGAGGTTCCTACGGGTTACAATATGAGTTCTGGCCGGAGATGGTGCCGGAGCCCGGAGGTTTCTCCGTGTTACGATATGAGCTCCGGCCGGAGATGGTGCCGGAACCCGGAGGTTCCTACGGGTTACAATATGAGCTCCAGCCGGAGACGGTGCCGGAACCCGGAGGTTCCTACGGGTTACAATATGAGTTCTGGCCGGAGATGGTGCCGGAGCCCGGAGGTTCATACGGGTTACAATATGAGCTCCAGCCAGAGACGGTGCCGGAACCCGGAGGTTCATACGGGTTACAATATGAGCTCCAGCCAGAGACGGTGCCGGAACCCGGAGGTTCCTACGGGTTACAATATGAGTTCTGGCCGGAGATGGTGCCGGAGCCCGGAGGTTTCTCCGTGTTACGATATGAGCTCCGGCCGGAGATGGTGCCGGAACCCGGAGGTTCCTACGGGTTACAATATGAGCTCCAGCCGGAGATGGTGCCGGAGCCCGGAGGTTCCTCCGTGTTACGATATGAGCTCCGGTCGGAGACGATGCCGGAGCCCGGAGGTTCCTCCGTGTTACGATATGAGCTCCGGCCGGAGATGGTGCCGGAACCCGGAGGTTCCTACGGGTTACAATATGAGCTCCAGCCGGAGATGGTGCCGGAGCCCGGAGGTTCCTCCGTGTTACGATATGAGCTCCGGCCGGAGATGGTGCCGGAACCCGGAGGTTCCTACGGGTTACAATATGAGCTCCGGCCAGAGACGGTGCCGGAGCCCGGAGGTTCCTCCATGTTACGATATGAGCTCCAGCCAGAGACGGTGCCGGAGGCCGGAGGTTCCTACGGGTTACAATATGAGTTCTGGCCGGAGATGGTGCTGGAGCCCGGAGGTTTCTCCGTGTTACGATATGAGCTCCGGCCGGAGACGGTGCCGGAGCCCGGAGGTTCCTCTGTGTTACGGTATGAGCTCCGGCTGGAGACGGTGCCGGAGCCCGGAGGTTCCTCCGTGTTACGATATGAGCTCCGGCCGGAGACGGTGCCAGAGCCTGGAGGTTCCTCCATGTTACAATATGAGCTCCCGCCAGAGATGGTGCCGGAGCCCGGAGGTTCCTACGGGTTCCAATATGAGCTCCGGCCAGAGACGGTGCCGGAGCCCGTAGGTTCCTCCGTGTTACGATATGAGTTCTGGCCAGAGACGGTGCCGGAGCCTGGAGGTTCCTCCGTGTTACGATATGAGCTCTGGCCGGAGACGGTGCCGGAGCCCGGAGGTTCCTACGGGTTACGATATGAGTTCTGGCCAGAGACAGTGCCGGAGCCCGGAGGTTCCTCCGTGTTACGGTATGAGCTCCGGCCGGAGACGGTGCCAGAGCCTGGAGGTTCCTCCATGTTACAATATGAGCTCCCGCCAGAGATGGTGCTGGAGCCCGGAGGTTCCTCCATGTTACAATATGAGCTCCCGCCAGAGATGGTGCTGGAGCCCGGAGGTTCCTCTGTGTTACGATATGAGCTCTGGCCGGAGACGGTGCCGGAGCCCGGAGGTTCCTCCATGTTACAATATGAGCTCCGGCCGGAGACGGTGCCGGAGCCCGTAGGTTCCTCCGTGTTACGATATGAGTTCTGGCCAGAGACGGTGCCGGAGCCCGGAGGTTCCTCCGTGTTACGATATGAGCTCCGGCCGGAGACGGTGCCAGAGCCTGGAGGTTCCTCCATGTTACAATATGAGCTCCCGCCAGAGATGGTGCCGGAGCCCGGAGGTTCCTACGGGTTACAATATGAGCTCCGGCCAGAGACGGTGCCGGAGCCCGTAGGTTCCTCCGTGTTACGATATGAGTTCTGGCCAGAGACGGTGCCGGAGCCCGGAGGTTCCTCCGTGTTACGATATGAGCTCCGGCCGGAGACGGTGCCAGAGCCTGGAGGTTCCTCCATGTTACAATATGAGCTCCCGCCAGAGATGGTGCTGGAGCCCGGAGGTTCCTCCATGTTACAATATGAGCTCCCGCCAGAGATGGTGCTGGAGCCCGGAGGTTCCTCCGTGTTACGATATGAGCTCCGGTCGGAGACGGTGCCCGGAGGTTCCTCTGTGTTACGATATGAGCTCTGGCCAGAGACGGTGCCGGAGCCCGGAGGTTCCTCCGTGTTACGATATGAGTTCCGGCCGGAGACGGTGCCGGAGCCCGGAGGTTTCTCCGTGTTACGATATGAGCTCCGGTCGGAGATGGTGCCGGAGCCCGGAGGTTCCTACGGGTTACGATATGAGCTCCGGCCGGAGATGGTGCCGGAGCCCGGAGGTTCCTCCGTGTTACGATATGAGCTCCGGCCGGAGATGGTGCCGGAGCCCGGAGGTTCCTCCGTGTTACGATATGAGCTCCGGCCGGAGATGGTGCCGGAGCCCGGAGGTTCCTCCGTGTTACGATATGAGCTCCGGCCGGAGATGGTGCTGGAGCCCGGAGGTTCCTCCGTGTTACGGTATGAGCTCCGGTCGGAGACGGTGCCGGAGCCCGGAGGTTCCTACGGGTTACGATATGAGCTCCGGCCGGAGATGGTGCCGGAACCTGGAGGTTCCTACGGGTTACAATATGAGCTCCGGCCAGAGACGGTGCCGGAGCCCGTAGGTTCCTCCGTGTTACGATATGAGTTCTGGCCAGAGACGGTGCCGGAGCCCGGAGGTTCCTCCGTGTTACGATATGAGTTCCGGCCGGAGACGGTGCCGGAGCCCGGAGGTTTCTCCGTGTTACGATATGAGCTCCGGCCGGAGATGGTGCTGGAGCCCGGAGGTTCCTCCATGTTAAGATATGTTATGATTCTATATAGGATTAGGCCTCACATAGAGAAACTACTGCGTAAGAGCCAAGGATTTCGACCAAGTAGATCAACAATTAATAGCTCAGATACTTGCACTACAGAGACTGATTGAAGGAATTAAGTCAAAGAATCTCCCCGCAGTCATGACTTTTGTGGATTTCAAGAAGGCATTCGACTCCATCCATAGAGGTAAAATGCTTGAAATCCTAAGAGCTTATGGAATACCAGAAGTAATTGTTGCTGGCATTGGATTGTTATATTGTGACACAGAAGCGCAGGTACTCTCGTATAACGTACCAGATAATATAGAGAAACTACTGCGTAAGAGCCAAAACTGTGCAAAGGGGCGCCTCAAAGCCGATAAGTCCTGGCTGGTGTACTGCAAGGTGACACATTAGCACCATTACTATTTGTAATTGTGCTGCATTACGCAATGAGGACGGCCACAAAGGGTGAAGATCTGGGATTCACACTTCTAGAACGCAGAAGTAGTAGAAATCCGGAAACTGCAGTCACAGACACCGACTTTGCGGATGACATCGCCCTGCTCTCTAATACACTAGCAGATGCACAGCTTCTACTAAATAAAGTGGAGAGGGCTGCTAAGGAGGTTGGATTGCATATAAATGCTACCAAAACCGAATTCATGACCTTTAACCCTATTAGTACCGGGCTATAAAATGTCTACCAAAACCGAATTCATGACCTTCAGCCCTATTAGTACCGGGCTATAAAATGTTGTACAAATACCGGGTGGGGGGGGGGGGGGGTCATATTGACCCCCCCCCCCCCCCCCCCGCCCTCTAAAATCAACAAATATATACGAAAACGTCTGATTTTTTGTTTGTACGTAGGTATCACTTGTCTGGATCCGAACGAAAAAAAAAATTTCGAAAAAATGTACTGGGGTGGTTATATTGCAGCACCAAAATTACAAGTAGTGCACAATTTTCACAAAATTCGAAAGTTACATTTTCGGCTAATTATTTTTCAATACAGGTTTTCTGGGGTGCAAAATACATTGGAAAATATTTAAAAATGATATGATTACTATAAATGGGTGTTTAGTCCTCTCTGCGTAGGAAAAAAATGAAAAAACAAGTAACCAGCACTTTTCCGTTAGAACACAAAATTTTAATTCACTTATACGATGCTATAAATTCACATTTTCAGGTTTTCGAGGGCGCTGATTCTGATGGAATACATTTCTAATATGCCAGATCATTGCTACTTGTATTTTTCGGCGTAATTTGGCAAATTTTGATGCTAGCACCAAATTTCGTACCCATCACCAAAAAGTACAAGTTTGCGATGTCCAGTGCTGTTTTTATTGATTCCATCGGATTCAGGACCCTCATAAACCCGTATAACGCAAGAAACAAGGTGATACTATCTACTTATCAATTTTCATATTTTCCAAAATTTGGTGCTGGCACAACAATTTTCACCTACCGGCGAAAAATACAAGTTTGAGAACTCTTATGGAATTTTTACTGATTCCATTGAATTCAGAACCATCACAAACCCGTATAACGCAAGAAACAAGGTGACACAATCAATTGATATATTTGATGGTTTTCAAAATTTGGTGCTAGCACCACATTTTGCACCCACATCCGAAAAATACAAGTTTGAGATGTCTAGTTCGATAATTATATTTTCCATTGAATTCAGAACAGTCATAAACCTCTAAAGCGCAAGAAATAAATTGTCACAAGCAATTTTATCTATTGAATGGATTTTCAAAATTTCGTGCTAGCACCAAAATTTGCACACAGCACCGAAAAATACAAGTTTGATACGCTTCGTGCAACTCGTATATATTTCATCGAATCCAGAACCCCAAAAACCCCAATTGCGTAAAAAACAAGTTTCAAACAATCAATTTACAAAATTGACTTGTTTCAAAATTTGGTGCTGGCACCAAAATTTGGCACCCACCGAAAAAAACAAGTTTGAAATCTCTAAATAAATTTATATGAATTCCATCCAATTTCTAACACCAAAAAACCGGTGTAAATGTGAGCGGATTCAATTCCGCCTCACCAACCCCCATAAAGTTGGGAAGTGGGGCCTTTAAGCAATATTGGGGAGTACGAGGTTGATTACAATCAACCTTCTATCACCCCCAATAACGGGGACAACACACGGCCCCAAAGAGCCACACAAAAGAGGTTATAGGTCAAACCTCTTGGGAGAGGGAAAGTAACAGCAGCGGGGGGGGAAGCACCCCCACAGAGGTGGGAGCCGAGAATTAGTATATCAACCAATCAGGGACAGGGAGGAGAGCATCCGCTAGGTAGCAAGGCCAGAATAGCGTAGGGTAAATATATATTTTCAGTCAGTTGTGTTATTCATTCAGTCATCTAGGGCAGATTGGTGACACTTTCGTACCGTCACCGCCGTCACCGCCATACCGGTATAACATATATTATCAACTCTCATTCTCACTGTCAACTGTGCTATCACGTACATTATATATATCAGTCTAAAAAAAAAAAAAAAAAAAAAAAATATATATATATATCAGTCTATATCAACAACATCAGAACGACAACAGCAAACTATTACCTTTTCTAATTCCGCGGTGACGCATTACGCAAATCAACCGGTCGGGATCCCTTGATCCCGTCACAGTAAATCAAAAATAGAGATGTTACAATTCATATTTAATGAAATGTAATTTTCAAAAAACGTCTCAAAAAAGTGCCAAAAGTAGGGTTAAAAAATGGCGCTATAACTCGAAAACTACCCAATATTTTTGAAAACGGTTTTCACTACTAGGAAGACAATAGATTTTTAGGAAAAGTCATAAAATTTCAGATTCCCAACTGCGTTTGTTTCAGAATTATAATAAAAAACTACTAGGATCGGCATGCTGCATTGCAGCTGCATTTTTAAGAATGCTGTGCCGGCTTGTCAACAAAATTGCACCGCCACAACTCCCTATCACCCATGACATTTGCTAGATCATCCGCATCTTTAAGGCCAGTGTCCTTTAAGATGCGTCTCAAGAAAGTCATGGGCTGTCCACCATGCTTATTCACTCCATGAGGCTGCCAAAGTACAAGGGTATTCACTGGCTGGTCCTCACGGCGAAAGCAATGTCCTGCAAAGCGGAGGCGATTTTGTTCTAGTGTCGAGTTTGGGGGAACCAATGAGACACCTCCAATGTTATATAGTGTCATAATAAAAAAACCACGGGGGAGGGTCATATTGACCCCCCCCCCGGGTTTAATAGGGTTAATGTTGATGGAAACTTGACAACCATTGATAATAATCAACTAAGGAAGGTCGATGACTTCCAGTACCTTGGATCATGGATAGAGAGTAGCAAAAAGGACATAGAAGTTAGGAAAGCAAAGACTTGGTTTGCTCATGGAATACTAAATATAGATATATATAAATCTATATTTAGTATTCCATGGTTAGCTCATGGAAATCTGGATATCATTTCCATCTGGAAATCAGATCTCTCCAGGCACCTGAAGACTAATTTCTTTCGAGCCACAGTGGAAAGTGTATTTTTATACGGGGGTGAGACCAGGACACTGACTAAATCACTTGAACAACGAATTGATGGTTGCTACACAAGACTACTAAGGGCAGCCCTAAACATCAGCTGGAGACAACACATGACAAACGCCGAGCTTTATGGTACAATACCACCTGTATCAACCACCCTCCGTGAACGTAGATTACGATTCAGTGGGCACTGCTGGCGAAGTAAAGACGAGGTCATACCGGATCTACTTCTCTGGCAACCAACTCATGGAAAGCGTAGTCGTGGACGACCGGCCATAACATATATAGATCAACTTGAAGAGGATACTGAACTTGGGAGAAACGAAATTGCGACAACTATGGAGAATCGGGAAGCCTGGAAGGATCTCATTTCCACTGTCCGAGTTCGCTCGACCTAGTAGTAGTATTTACATTATTCATACATCAGAAAAACTTATTATTTTAATTCGAATTGCAACAACATAAGCTCAGGATTGGTTTCGGGTTAATTTGCCCGAGCCGGAACCAGAGCCGGAACCAGAAAATTGACCCGGAGCTCCGGATTTCCAGAGCCGGAGACGGAGCTCTGTCGCATCCCTAATGTCTACTCTATTATTGGACTCAAGGAAAACTACAATAAAACAATTGAACTCACATTCGGTTACAAATTAGAGACTGCCTATTCGAGGAAGTCAAACAGTTTATGGCTCCAACACAAGGACTAACTTTAGAGCTCCGGAAAACTCTCGGGATCATCAAATGAAGTCTCAACTGATGATTTTGAACTACTCCGCTCTAATACAGAAGCTGCACGAAAACGACTCAAGAAGAGAGAACCTGCTGAAGCTAATGTACTTCAGATAAAATTTCATTAGAACAGCTACAATCGGATGTCATATCCTCAGTCGCTGCATTCCAAGCACGTATTTGCAGTCTGGGGAATGGTCAAGACTTGTTGAAGGAAGAAAATATGAGGGTAAAGGATGACTTGAACCAGGAGCGGTGCGCTCGAATTCTGGCAGAGGAAAATGCAAACAACCTGGGGAAAAATTAAAAGAGCTTGAAGAGCTGGTCGAAAAATTTCAAATATCCTACCCTGAGTCCTTTACCCTAGACCCTGAGAACCTTTAGACGATGAGTTTTACATCATAGATTCGGTGGATAATACTACTCCAACTCAACCGAAGATTCGGTGGATAATACTACTCCAACTCAACCGATGACTAAAACATCAAACTCTATGGATTCCAACAACACAAACAAGGAATTAGTACCTAACAATTATTCTCAACTAAGGCCTCATTGGGGACACTTACACCATGATCCAGGTAACAGTTACATGTGGCAACAACATACTGTAGAAAACACCAGGAAACAAGACACACAATCTTTTAGAGGTAAACAATAAGCAGTACGCAAACAGTGGCCAGAACATTAATGCCAACCACTAAATAGGTATGAGAGGCGTGATGGTGCTTCTAATAATATTCTATATCATGGATCTACCAACCGAACAATAAGACCCACTCACTGACACCCATCTAGGAAGACCAAATCGCTGATATTCAAGCTAATAAGTTCGCACCTCTGGAAATCATGGTTTTTTTTATAAATGTGTTAGTGAAATTTATAAATAAAAATAATACAATTTTATTTTATTTTATTACTAAGCAATTTAATAATTTAAAGGAGCAAAAGCGCTTTAATAATATACCAAAGGAGCAAAAGCGCTATAATAGTGTACAAAGGGAGAAAAATCGAAATGCTGTACCGAGTGAGCAAATGCATATTGGAAATCAACAGCAACAACAGACGGAGTGGCTACTAGTGGTCTCGCTATGCGGACCTAAAAATGCAATCATGCTAATTTGGCCACCGTTGCTGAGTTATATTGACCCAAAATGCGTCTACTGTACAGTAGGGCTCGATCGGAGCTCCAGTCTTCGGCTCCGGCTCCGCCAAATCCCAACTCCGATCGTGCCCTACTGTACAGTATTAATACTTGTAATGTGTGAAGAATTCCATAGTTCTCCCGAATTATAAATTAAATATTTATTTAAGGAGTTTTTATTGAATATTAATTTTAGAATTTATTGAATGTGGTTATTTATACCACATGCGTTACGCTTTCGTAACTAACACCGATTTTGTTTCCAGACGACTGAAAGCTTACCATAACTGGAAACGAGAAAACAAACGCAAAGAATTACAGGCTGAAATACAACAGCGGGCCCCAAAGTCTGTTACTGATAGAGGTAAGTTACCGGCTGAAATACAACAGCGGGCCCCAAAGTCTGTTACTGATAGAGGTAAGTTACAGGCTGAAATACAACAGCGGGCCCCAAAGTCTGTTACTGATAGAGGTAAGTTACCGGCTGAAATACAACAGTGGGCCCCAAAGTCTGTTACTGATAGAGGTAAGTTACAGGCTGAAATACAACAGCGGGCCCCAAAGTCTGTTACTGATAGAGGTAAGTTACAGGCTGAAATACAACAGCGGGCCCCAAAGTCTGTTACTGATAGAGGTAAGTTACCGGCTGAAATACAACAGCGGGCCCTAAAGTCTGTTACTGATAGAGGTAAGTTACCGGCTGAAATACAACAGCGGGCCCCAAAGTCTGTTACTGATAGAGGTAAGTTACCAGCTGAAATACAACAGCGGGCCCCAAAGTCTGTTACTGATAGAGGTAAGTTACCGGCTGAAATACAACAATGGGCCCCATGGTCTGTTACTGATAGAGGTAAGTTACAGGCTGAAATACAACAGCGGGCCCCGAAGTCTGTTACTGATAGAGGTAAGTTACAGGCTGAAATACAACAGCGGGCCCCAAAGTCTGTTACTGATAGAGGTAAGTTACAGGCTGAAATACAACAGCGAGCCCCAAAGTCTGTTACTGATAGAGGTAAGTTACAGGCTGAAATACAACAGCGGGCCCCAAAGTCTGTTACTGATAGAGGTAAGTTACAGGCTGAAATACAACAGCGGGCCCCGAAGTCTGTTACTGATAGAGGTAAGTTACTGGCTGAAATACAACAGCGGGCCCCAAAGTCTGTTACTGATAGAGGTAAGTTACCGGCTGAAATACAACAGCGGGCCCCAAAGTCTGTTACTGATAGAGGTAAGTTACTGGCTGAAATACAACAGCGGGCCCTAAAGTCTGTTACTGATAGAGGTAAGTTACCTGCTGAAATACAACAGCGGGCCCCAAAGTCTGTTACTGATAGAGGTAAGTTACAGGCTGAAATACAACAGCGGGCCCCAAAGTCTGTTACTGATAGAGGTAAGTTACAGGCTGAAATACAACAGCGGGCCCCAAAGTCTGTTACTGATAGAGGTAAGTTACAGGCTGAAATACAGCAGCGGGCCCCAAAGTCTGTTACTGATAGAGGTAAGTTACAGGCTGAAATACAACAGCGGCCCCCAAAGTCTGTTACTGATAGAGGTAAGTTACTGGCTGAAATACAACAGCGGGCCCCAAAGTCTGTTACTGATAGAGGTAAGTTACCGGCTGAAATACAACAGCGGGCCCCAAAGTATGTTACTGATAGAGGTAAGTTACCGGCTGAAATACAACAGCGGCCCCCAAAGTCTGTTACTGATAGAGGTAAGTTACTGGCTGAAATACAACAGCGGGCCCTAAAGTCTGTTACCGATAGAGGTAAGTTACTGGCTGAAATACAACAGCGGGCCCTAAAGTCTGTTACTGATAGAGGTAAGTTACCGGCTGAAATACAACAGCGGGCCCCAAAGTCTGTTACTGATAGAGGTAAGTTACCGGCTGAAATACAACAGCGGGCCCCAAAGTCTGTTACTGATAGAGGTAAGTTACTGGCTGAAATACAACAGCGGGCCCTAAAGTCTGTTACTGATAGAGGTAATTTGCCGGCTGAAATACAACAGCGGGCCCCAAAGTCTGTTACTGATAGAGGTAAGTTACTGGCTGAAATGGCCCCCAAAGTCTGTTACTGATAGAGGTAAGTTACTGGCTGAAATACAACAGCGGGCCCCAAAGTCTGTTACTGATAGAGGTAAGTTACTGGCTGAAATACAACAGCGGCCCCCAATGTCTGTTACTGATAGAGGTAAGTTACTGGCTGAAATACAACAGCGGCCCCCAAAGTCTGTTACTGATAAAGGTAAGTTACCGGCTGAAATACAACAATGGGCCCCAAGGTCTGTTACTGATAGAGGTAAGTTACAGGCTGAAATACAACAGCGGGCCCCGAAGTCTGTTACTGATAGAGGTAAGTTACAGGCTGAAATACAACAGCGGGCCCCAAAGTCTGTTACTGATAGAGGTAAGTTACAGGCTGAAATACAACAGCGAGCCCGAAAGTCTGTTACTGATAGAGGTAAGTTACTGGCTGAAATACAACAGCGGCCCCCAAAGTCTGTTACTGATAGAGGTAAGTTACAGGCTGAAATACAACAGCGGGCCCCGAAGTCTGTTACTGATAGAGGTAAGTTACCGGCTGAAATACAACAGCGGGCCCCAAAGTCTGTTACTGATAGAGGTAAGTTACAGGCTGAAATACAACAGCGGGCCCCAAAGTCTGTTACTGATAGAGGTAAGTTACAGGCTGAAATACAACAGCGGGCCCCGAAGTCTGTTACTGATAGAGGTAAGTTACAGGCTGAAATACAACAGCGGGCCCCAAAGTCTGTTACTGATAGAGGTAAGTTACCTGCTGAAATACAACAGCGGGCCCCAAAGTCTGTTACTGATAGAGGTAAGTTACCTGCTGAAATACAACAGCGGGCCCCAAAGTCTGTTACTGATAGAGGTAAGTTACCGGCTGAAATACAACAGCGGGCCCCAAAGTCTGTTACTGATAGAGGTAAGTTACAGGCTGAAATACAACAGCGGCCCCCAAAGTCTGTTACTGATAGAGGTAAGTTACAGGCTGAAATACAACAGCGGGCCCCAAAGTCTGTTACTGATAGAGGTAAGTTACCGGCTGAAATACAACAGCGGGCCCCAAAGTCTGTTACTGATAGAGGTAAGTTACAGGCTGAAATACAACAGCGGCCCCCAAAGTCTGTTACTGATAGAGGTAAGTTACTGGCTGAAATACAACAGCGGGCCCCAAAGTCTGTTACTGATAGAGGTAAGTTACCGGCTGAAATACAACAGCGGGCCCCAAAGTATGTTACTGATAGAGGTAAGTTACCGGCTGAAATACAACAGCGGCCCCCAAAGTCTGTTACTGATAGAGGTAAGTTACTGGCTGAAATACAACAGCGGGCCCTAAAGTCTGTTACTGATAGAGGTAAGTTACTGGCTGAAATACAACAGCGGGCCCTAAAGTCTGTTACTGATAGAGGTAAGTTACCGGCTGAAATACAACAGCGGGCCCCAAAGTCTGTTACTGATAGAGGTAAGTTACTGGCTGAAATACAACAGCGGGCCCTAAAGTCTGTTACTGATAGAGGTAAGTTACTGGCTGAAATACAACAGCGGGCCCTAAAGTCTGTTACTGATAGAGGTAAGTTACCGGCTGAAATACAACAGCGGGCCCCAAAGTCTGTTACTGATAGAGGTAAGTTATTGGCTGAAATACAACAGCGGGCCCTAAAGTCTGTTACTGATAGAGGTAATTTGCCGGCTGAAATACAACAGCGGCCCCCAAAGTCTGTTACTGATAGAGGTAAGTTACCGGCTGAAATACAACAGCGGCCCCCAAAGTCTGTTACTGATAGAGGTAAGTTACCGGCTGAAATACAACAGCGGGCCCCAAAGTCTGTTACTGATAGAGGTAAGTTACAGGCTGAAATACAACAGCGGGCCCCAAAGTATGTTACTGATATAGAGGTAAGTTACCGGCTGAAATACAACAGCGGCCCCCAAAGTATGTTACTGATATAGAGGTAAGTTACCGGCTGAAATACAACAGCGGCCCCCAAAGTCTGTTACTGATAGAGGTAAGTTACTGGCTGAAATACAACAGCGGGCCCTAAAGTCTGTTACTGATAGAGGTAAGTTACTGGCTGAAATACAACAGCGGGCCCTAAAGTCTGTTACTGATAGAGGTAAGTTACCGGCTGAAATACAACAGCGGGCCCCAAAGTCTGTTACTGATAGAGGTAAGTTACAGGCTGAAATACAACAGCGGCCCCCAAAGTCTGTTACTGATAGAGGTAAGTTACTGGCTGAAATACAACAGCGGGCCCCAAAGTCTGTTACTGATAGAGGTAAGTTACCGGCTGAAATACAACAGCGGGCCCCAAAGTCTGTTACTGATAGAGGTAAGTTACTGGCTGAAATACAACAGCGGGCCCCAAAGTCTGTTACTGATAGAGGTAAGTTACAGGCTGAAATACAACAGCGGGCCCCAAAGTATGTTACTGATAGAGGTAAGTTACCGGCTGAAATACAACAGCGGCCCCCAAAGTCTGTTACTGATAGAGGTAAGTTACTGGCTGAAATACAACAGCGGGCCCTAAAGTCTGTTACTGATAGAGGTAAGTTACTGGCTGAAATACAACAGCGGGCCCTAAAGTCTGTTACTGATAGAGGTAAGTTACCGGCTGAAATACAACAGCGGGCCCCAAAGTCTGTTACTGATAAAGGTAAGTTACTGGCTGAAATACAACAGCGGGCCCTAAAGTCTGTTACTGATAGAGGTAAGTTACTGGCTGAAATACAACAGCGGGCCCTAAAGTCTGTTACTGATAGAGGTAAGTTACCGGCTGAAATACAACAGCGGGCCCCAAAGTCTGTTACTGATAGAGGTAAGTTACTGGCTGAAATACAACAGCGGGCCCTAAAGTCTGTTACTGATAGAGGTAATTTGCCGGCTGAAATACAACAGCGGGCCCCAAAGTCTGTTACTGATAGAGGTAAGTTACTGGCTGAAATACAACAGCGGCCCCCAAAGTCTGTTACTGATAGAGGTAAGTTACTGGCTGAAATACAACAGCGGGCCCCAAAGTCTGTTACTGATAGAGGTAAGTTACTGGCTGAAATACAACAGCGGCCCCCAAAGTCTGTTTCTGATAGAGGTAAGTTACTGGCTGAAATACAACAGCGGCCCCCAAAGTCTGTTACTGATAGAGGTAAGTTACTGGCTGAAATACAACAGCGGGCCCTAAAGTCTGTTACTGATAGAGGTAAGTTACTGGCTGAAATACAACAGCGGGCCCTAAAGTCTGTTACTGATAGAGGTAAGTTACCGGCTGAAATACAACAGCGGGCCCCAAAGTCTGTTACTGATAGAGGTAAGTTACCGGCTGAAATACAACAGCGGGCCCTAAAGTCTGTTACTGATAGAGGTAAGTTACAGGCTGAAATACAACAGCGGGCCCCAAAGTCTGTTACTGATAGAGGTAAGTTACTGGCTGAAATACAATAGCGGGCCCCAAAGTCTGTTACTGATAGAGGTAAGTTACTGGCTGAAATACAACAGCGGGCCCTAAAGTCGGTTACTGATAGAGGTAAGTTACCGGCTGAAATACAACAGCGGGCCCTAAAGTCTGTTACTGATAGAGGTAAGTTACTGGCTGAAATACAACAGCGGGCCCTAAAGTCTGTTACTTCAGCAGGTAAATTACCGGCTGAAATACAACAGCGGGCCCCAAAGTCTGTTACTGATAGAGGTAAGTTACCGGCTGAAATACAACAGCGGGCCCTAAAGTCTGTTACTGATAGAGGTAAGTTACTGGCTGAAATACAACAGCGGGCCCTAAAGTCTGTTACTGATAGAGGTAAGTTACCGGCTGAAATACAACAGCGGGCCCCAAAGTCTGTTACTGATAGAGGTAAGTTACTGGCTGAAATACAATAGCGGGCCCCAAAGTCTGTTACTGATAGAGGTAAGTTACTGGCTGAAATACAACAGCGGGCCCTAAAGTCGGTTACTGATAGAGGTAAGTTACCGGCTGAAATACAACAGCGGGCCCTAAAGTCTGTTACTGATAGAGGTAAGTTACTAGCTGAAATACAACAGCGGGCCCTAAAGTCTGTTACTTCAGCAGGTAAATTACCGGCTGAAATACAACAGCGGGCCCCAAAGTCTGTTACTGATAGAGGTAAGTTACTGGCTGAAATACAACAGCGGGCCCTAAAGTCTGTTACTGATAGAGGTAAGTTACTGGCTGAAATACAACAGCGGGCCCTAAAGTCTGTTACTGATAGAGGTAAGTTACCGGCTGAAATACAACAGCGGGCCCCAAAGTCTGTTACTGATAGAGGTAAGTTACCGGCTGAAATACAACAGCGGGCCCCAAAGTCTGTTACTGATAGAGGTAAGTTACCGGCTGAAATACAACAGCGGGCCCCAAAGTCTGTTACTGATAGAGGTAAGTTACCGGCTGAAATACAACAGTGGGCCCTAAAGTCTGTTACTGATAGAGGTAAGTTACCGGCTGAAATACAACAGCGGGCCCTAAAGTCTGTTACTGATAGAGGTAAGTTACCGGCTGAAATACAACAGCGGGCCCCAAAGTCTGTTACTGATAGAGGTAAGTTACCGGCTGAAATACAACAGCGGGCCCCAAAGTCTGTTACTGATAGAGGTAAGTTACCGGCTGAAATACAACAGTGGGCCCTAAAGTCTGTTACTGATAGAGGTAAGTTACCGGCTGAAATACAACAGCGGGCCCTAAAGTCTGTTACTGATAGAGGTAAGTTACCGGCTGTAATACAACAGCGGGCCCCAAAGTCTGTTACTGATAGAGGTAAGTTACCGGCTGAAATACAACAGCGGGCCCTAAAGTCTGTTACTGATAGAGGTAAGTTACAGGCTGAAATACAACAGCGGGCCCCAAAGTCTGTTACTGATAGAGGTAAGTTACTGGCTGAAATACAACAGCGGGCCCCAAAGTCTGTTACTGATAGAGGTAAGTTACAGGCTGAAATACAACAGCGGGCCCCAAAGTCTGTTACTGATAGAGGTAAGTTACTGGCTGAAATACAACAGTGGGCCCCAAAGTCTGTTACTGATAGAGGTAAGTTACCGGCTGAAATACAACAGCGGGCCCCAAAGTCTGTTACTGATAGAGGTAAGTTACAGGCTGAAATACAACAGCGGGCCCCAAAGTCTGTTACTGATAGAGGTAAGTTACTGGCTGAAATACAACAGCGGGCCCTAAAGTCTGTTACTGATAGAGGTAAGTTACCGGCTGAAATACAACAGTGGGCCCCAAAGTCTGTTACTGATAGAGGTAAGTTACTGGCTGAAATACAACAGCGGGCCCCAAAGTCTGTTACTGATAGAGGTAAGTTACCGGCTGAAATACAACAGCGGGCCCCAAAGTCTGTTACTGATAGAGGTAAGTTACAGGCTGAAATACAACAGCGGGCCCCAAAGTCTGTTACTGATAGAGGTAAGTTACCGGCTGAAATACAACAGCGGGCCCCAAAGTTTGTTACTGATAGAGGTAAGTTACCGGCTGAAATACAACAGCGGGCCCCAAAGTCTGTTACTGATAGAGGTAAGTTACTGGCTGAAATACAACAGCGGGCCCCAAAGTCTGTTACTGATAGAGGTAAGTTACAGGCTGAAATACAACAGCGGGCCCCAAAGTCTGTTACTGATAGAGGTAAGTTACAGGCTGAAATACAACAGCGGGCCCCAAAGTCTGTTACTGATAGAGGTAAGTTACAGGCTGAAATACAACAGCGGGCCCCAAAGTCTGTTACTGATAGAGGTAAGTTACAGGCTGAAATACAACAGCGGGCCCTAAAGTCTGTTACTGATAGAGGTAAGTTACCGGCTGAAATACAACAGCGGGCCCTAAAGTCTGTTACTGATAGAGGTAAGTTACCGGCTGAAATACAACAGCGGGCCCCAAAGTCTGTTACTGATAGAGGTAAGTTACAGGCTGAAATACAACAGCGGGCCCCAAAGTCTGTTACTGATAGAGGTAAGTTACAGGCTGAAATACAACAGCAGGCCCCAAAGTCTGTTACTGATAGAGGTAAGTTACAGGCTGAAATACAACAGCGGGCCCCAAAGTCTGTTACTGATAGAGGTAAGTTACTGGCTGAAATACAACAGCAGGCCCTAAAGTCTGTTACTGATAGAGGTAAGTTACTGGCTGAAATACAACAGCGGGCCCTAAAGTCTGTTACTGATAGAGGTAAGTTACTGGCTGAAATACAACAGCGGGCCCCAAAGTCTGTTACTGATAGAGGTAAGTTACAGGCTGAAATACAACAGCGGGCCCCAAAGTCTGTTACTGATAGAGGTAAGTTACAGGCTGAAATACAACAGCGGGCCCCAAAGTCTGTTACTGATAGAGGTAAGTTACAGGCTGAAATACAACAGCGGGCCCCAAAGTCTGTTACTGATAGAGGTAAGTTACAGGCTGAAATACAACAGCGGGCCCCAAAGTCTGTTACTGATAGAGGTAAGTTACAGGCTGAAATACAACAGCGGGCCCTAAAGTCTGTTACTGATAGAGGTAAGCTACAGGCTGAAATACAACAGCGGGCCCCAAAGTCTGTTACTGATAGAGGTAAGTTACAGGCTGAAATACAACAGCGGGCCCCAAAGTCTGTTACTGATAGAGGTAAGTTACAGGCTGAAATACAACAGCGGGCCCCAAAGTCTGTTACTGATATAGGTAAGTTACAGGCTGAAATACAACAGCGGGCCCCAAAGTCTGTTACTGATAGAGGTAAGTTACAGGCTGAAATACAACAGCGGGCCCCAAAGTCTGTTACTGATAGAGGTAAGTTACTGGCTGAAATACAACAGCGGGCCCCAAAGTCTGTTACTGATAGAGGTAAGTTACCGGCTGAAATACAACAGCGGGCCCCAAAGTCTGTTACTGATAGAGGTAAGTTACAGGCTGAAATACAACAGCGGGCCCCAAAGTCTGTTACTGATAGAGGTAAGTTACAGGCTGAAATACAACAGCGGGCCCCAAAGTCTGTTACTGATAGAGGTAAGTTACAGGCTGAAATACAACAGCGGGCCCCAAAGTCTGTTACTGATAGAGGTAAGTTACAGGCTGAAATACAACAGCGGGCCCCAAAGTCTGTTACTGATAGAGGTAAGTTACAGGCTGAAATACAACAGCGGGCCCCAAAGTCTGTTACTGATAGAGGTAAGTTACAGGCTGAAATACAACAGCGGGCCCCAAAGTCTGTTACTGATAGAGGTAAGTTACAGGCTGAAATACAACAGCGGGCCCCAAAGTCTGTTACTGATAGAGGTAAGTTACAGGCTGAAATACAACAGCGGGCCCTAAAGTCTGTTACTGATAGAGGTAAGTTACCGGCTGAAATACAACAGCAGGCCCCAAAGTCTGTTACTGATAGAGGTAAGTTACCGGCTGAAATACAACAGCGGGCCCCAAAGTCTGTTACTGATAGAGGTAAGTTACAGGCTGAAATACAACAGCGGGCCCCAAAGTCTGTTACTGATAGAGGTAAGTTACAGGCTGAAATACAACAGCGGGCCCCAAAGTCTGTTACTGATAGAGGTAAGTTACAGGCTGAAATACAACAGCGGGCCCCAAAGTCTGTTACTGATAGAGGTAAGTTACTGGCTGAAATACAACAGCAGGCCCTAAAGTCTGTTACTGATAGAGGTAAGTTACTGGCTGAAATACAACAGTGGGCCCTAAAGTCTGTTACTGATAGAGGTAAGTTACCGGCTGAAATACAACAGCGGGCCCTAAAGTCTGTTACTGATAGAGGTAAGTTACCGGCTGAAATACAACAGCGGGCCCCAAAGTCTGTTACTGATAGAGGTAAGTTACTGGCTGAAATACAACAGTGGGCCCTAAAGTCTGTTACTGATAGAGGTAAGTTACCGGCTGAAATACAACAGCGGGCCCTAAAGTCTGTTACTGATAGAGGTAAGTTACCGGCTGAAATACAACAGCGGGCCCCAAAGTCTGTTACTGATAGAGGTAAGTTACCGACTGAAATACAACAGCGGGCCCTAAAGTCTGTTACTGATAGATGTAAGTTACCAGCTGAAATACAACAGCGGGCCCCAAAGTCTGTTACTGATAGAGGTAAGTTACTGGCTGAAATACAACAGCGGGCCCCAAAGTCTGTTACTGATAGAGGTAAGTTACAGGCTGAAATACAACAGCGGGCCCCAAAGTCTGTTACTGATAGAGGTAAGTTACAGGCTGAAATACAACAGTGGGCCCCAAAGTCTGTTACTGATAGAGGTAAGTTACCGGCTGAAATACAACAGCGGGCCCCAAAGTCTGTTACTGATAGAGGTAAGTTACACGGCTGAAATACAACAGCGGGCCCCAAAGTCTGTTACTGATAGAGGTAAGTTACTGGCTGAAATACAACAGCGGGCCCTAAAGTCTGTTACTGATAGAGGTAAGTTACCGGCTGAAATACAACAGTGGGCCCCAAAGTCTGTTACTGATAGAGGTAAGTTACTGGCTGAAATACAACAGCGGGCCCCAAAGTCTGTTACTGATAGAGGTAAGTTACCGGCTGAAATACAACAGCGGGCCCCAAAGTCTGTTACTGATAGAGGTAAGTTACAGGCTGAAATACAACAGCGGGCCCCAAAGTCTGTTACTGATAGAGGTAAGTTACCGGCTGAAATACAACAGCGGGCCCCAAAGTCTGTTACTGATAGAGGTAAGTTACAGGCTGAAATACAACAGCGGGCCCCAAAGTCTGTTACTGATAGAGGTAAGTTACAGGCTGAAATACAACAGCGGGCCCCAAAGTCTGTTACTGATAGAGGTAAGTTACCGGCTGAAATACAACAGCGGGCCCCAAAGTCTGTTACTGATAGAGGTAAGTTACAGGCTGAAATACAACAGCGGGCCCCAAAGTCTGTTACTGATAGAGGTAAGTTACAGGCTGAAATACAACAGCGGGCCCCAAAGTCTGTTACTGATAGAGGTAAGTTACAGGCTGAAATACAACAGCGGGCCCCAAAGTCTGTTACTGATAGAGGTAAGTTACAGGCTGAAATACAACAGCGGGCCCTAAAGTCTGTTACTGATAGAGGTAAGTTACCGGCTGAAATACAACAGCGGGCCCTAAAGTCTGTTACTGATAGAGGTAAGTTACCGGCTGAAATACAACAGCGGGCCCCAAAGTCTGTTACTGATAGAGGTAAGTTACAGGCTGAAATACAACAGCGGGCCCCAAAGTCTGTTACTGATAGAGGTAAGTTACAGGCTGAAATACAACAGCGGGCCCCAAAGTCTGTTACTGATAGAGGTAAGTTACAGGCTGAAATACAACAGCGGGCCCCAAAGTCTGTTACTGATAGAGGTAAGTTACTGGCTGAAATACAACAGCGGGCCCTAAAGTCTGTTACTGATAGAGGTAAGTTACTGGCTGAAATACAACAGCGGGCCCTAAAGTCTGTTACTGATAGAGGTAAGTTACCGGCTGAAATACAACAGCGGGCCCCAAAGTCTGTTACTGATAGAGGTAAGTTACTGGCTGAAATACAACAGCGGGCCCCAAAGTCTGTTACTGATAGAGGTAAGTTACCGGCTGAAATACAACAGCGGGCCCTAAAGTCTGTTACTGATAGAGGTAAGTTACCGGCTGAAATACAACAGCGGGCCCCAAAGTCTGTTACTGATAGAGGTAAGTTACCGGCTGAAATACAACAGCGGGCCCTAAAGTCTGTTACTGATAGAGGTAAGTTACCGGCTGAAATACAACAGCGGGCCCCAAAGTCTGTTACTGATAGAGGTAAGTTACTGGCTGAAATACAACAGCGGGCCCCAAAGTCTGTTACTGATAGAGGTAAGTTACAGGCTGAAATACAACAGCGGGCCCCAAAGTCTGTTACTGATAGAGGTAAGTTACAGGCTGAAATACAACAGCGGGCCCCAAAGTCTGTTACTGATAGAGGTAAGTTACCGGCTGAAATACAACAGCGGGCCCCAAAGTCTGTTACTGATAGAGGTAAGTTACAGGCTGAAATACAACAGCGGGCCCCAAAGTCTGTTACTGATAGAGGTAAGTTACTGGCTGAAATACAACAGCGGGCCCTAAAGTCTGTTACTGATAGAGGTAAGTTACCGGCTGAAATACAACAGCGGGCCCCAAAGTCTGTTACTGATAGAGGTAAGTTACTGGCTGAAATACAACAGCGGGCCCCAAAGTCTGTTACTGATAGAGGTAAGTTACCGGCTGAAATACAACAGCGGGCCCCAAAGTCTGTTACTGATAGAGGTAAGTTACAGGCTGAAATACAACAGCGGGCCCCAAAGTCTGTTACTGATAGAGGTAAGTTACCGGCTGAAATACAACAGCGGGCCCCAAAGTCTGTTACTGATAGAGGTAAGTTACAGGCTGAAATACAACAGCGGGCCCCAAAGTCTGTTACTGATAGAGGTAAGTTACAGGCTGAAATACAACAGCGGGCCCCAAAGTCTGTTACTGATAGAGGTAAGTTACAGGCTGAAATACAACAGCGGGCCCCAAAGTCTGTTACTGATAGAGGTAAGTTACAGGCTGAAATACAACAGCGGGCCCCAAAGTCTGTTACTGATAGAGGTAAGTTACAGGCTGAAATACAACAGCGGGCCCCAAAGTCTGTTACTGATAGAGGTAAGTTACAGGCTGAAATACAACAGCGGGCCCTAAAGTCTGTTACTGATAGAGGTAAGTTACAGGCTGAAATACAACAGCGGGCCCCAAAGTCTGTTACTGATAGAGGTAAGTTACCGGCTGAAATACAACAGCGGGCCCCAAAGTCTGTTACTGATAGAGGTAAGTTACAGGCTGAAATACAACAGCGGGCCCCAAAGTCTGTTACTGATAGAGGTAAGTTACAGGCTGAAATACAACAGCGGGCCCCAAAGTCTGTTACTGATAGAGGTAAGTTACAGGCTGAAATACAACAGCGGGCCCCAAAGTCTGTTACTGATAGAGGTAAGTTACTGGCTGAAATACAACAGCGGGCCCTAAAGTCTGTTACTGATAGAGGTAAGTTACAGGCTGAAATACAACAGCGGGCCCCAAAGTCTGTTACTGATAGAGGTAAGTTACAGGCTGAAATACAACAGCGGGCCCCAAAGTCTGTTACTGATAGAGGTAAGTTACAGGCTGAAATACAACAGCGGGCCCCAAAGTCTGTTACTGATAGAGGTAAGTTACTGGCTGAAATACAACAGCGGGCCCTAAAGTCTGTTACTGATAGAGGTAAGTTACCGGCTGAAATACAACAGCGGGCCCTAAAGTCTGTTACTGATAGAGGTAAGTTACCGGCTGAAATACAACAGCGGGCCCCAAAGTCTGTTACTGATAGAGGTAAGTTACTGGCTGAAATACAACAGCGGGCCCCAAAGTCTGTTACTGATAGAGGTAAGTTACAGGCTGAAATACAACAGCGGGCCCCAAAGTCTGTTACTGATAGAGGTAAGTTACAGGCTGAAATACAACAGCGGGCCCCAAAGTCTGTTACTGATAGAGGTAAGTTACAGGCTGAAATACAACAGCGGGCCCCAAAGTCTGTTACTGATAGAGGTAAGTTACAGGCTGAAATACAACAGCGGGCCCCAAAGTCTGTTACTGATAGAGGTAAGTTACAGGCTGAAATACAACAGCGGGCCCCAAAGTCTGTTACTGATAGAGGTAAGTTACCGGCTGAAATACAACAGCGGGCCCCAAAGTCTGTTACTGATAGAGGTAAGTTACCGGCTGAAATACAACAGCGGGCCCCAAAGTCTGTTACTGATAGAGGTAAGTTACAGGCTGAAATACAACAGCGGGCCCCAAAGTCTGTTACTGATAGAGGTAAGTTACAGGCTGAAATACAACAGCGGGCCCCAAAGTCTGTTACTGATAGAGGTAAGTTACCGGCTGAAATACAACAGCGGGCCCCAAAGTCTGTTACTGATAGAGGTAAGTTACAGGCTGAAATACAACAGCGGGCCCCAAAGTCTGTTACTGATAGAGGTAAGTTACAGGCTGAAATACAACAGCGGGCCCCAAAGTCTGTTACTGATAGAGGTAAGTTACCGGCTGAAATACAACAGCGGGCCCCAAAGTCTGTTACTGATAGAGGTAAGTTACAGGCTGAAATACAACAGCGGGCCCCAAAGTCTGTTACTGATAGAGGTAAGTTACAGGCTGAAATACAACAGCGGGCCCCAAAGTCTGTTACTGATAGAGGTAAGTTACAGGCTGAAATACAACAGCGGGCCCCAAAGTCTGTTACTGATAGAGGTAAGTTACAGGCTGAAATACAACAGCGGGCCCCAAAGTCTGTTACTGATAGAGGTAAGTTACAGGCTGAAATACAACAGCGGGCCCCAAAGTCTGTTACTGATAGAGGTAAGTTACCGGCTGAAATACAACAGCGGGCCCTAAAGTCTGTTACTGATAGAGGTAAGTTACTGGCTGAAATACAACAGCGGGCCCCAAAGTCTGTTACTGATAGAGGTAAGTTACAGGCTGAAATACAACAGCGGGCCCCAAAGTCTGTTACTGATAGAGGTAAGTTACTGGCTGAAATACAACAGCGGGCCCTAAAGTCTGTTACTGATAGAGGTAAGTTACTGGCTGAAATACAACAGCGGGCCCTAAAGTCTGTTACTGATAGAGGTAAGTTACTGGCTGAAATACAACAGCGGGCCCTAAAGTCTGTTACTGATAGAGGTAAGTTACTGGCTGAAATACAACAGCGGGCCCCAAAGTCTGTTACTGATAGAGGTAAGTTACCGGCTGAAATACAACAGCGGGCCCCAAAGTCTGTTACTGATAGAGGTAAGTTACCGGCTGAAATACAACAGCGGGCCCTAAAGTCTGTTACTGATAGAGGTAAGTTACCGGCTGAAATACAACAGCGGGCCCCAAAGTCTGTTACTGATAGAGGTAAGTTACTGGCTGAAATACAACAGCGGGCCCCAAAGTCTGTTACTGATAGAGGTAAGTTACAGGCTGAAATACAACAGCGGGCCCCAAAGTCTGTTACTGATAGAGGTAAGTTACAGGCTGAAATACAACAGCGGGCCCCAAAGTCTGTTACTGATAGAGGTAAGTTACAGGCTGAAATACAACAGCGGCCCCCAAAGTCTGTTACTGATAGAGGTAAGTTACTGGCTGAAATACAACAGCGGGCCCTAAAGTATGTTACTGATAGAGGTAAGTTACCGGCTGAAATACAACAGCGGGCCCTAAAGTCTGTTACTGATAGAGGTAAGTTACCGGCTGAAATACAACAGCGGGCCCCAAAGTCTGTTACTGATAGAGGTAAGTTACTGGCTGAAATACAACAGCGGGCCCCAAAGTCTGTTACTGATAGAGGTAAGTTACTGGCTGAAATACAACAGCGGGCCCCAAAGTCTGTTACTGATAGAGG
This sequence comes from Nemertoderma westbladi, assembly GCA_032718475.1. Classification (NCBI taxonomy): domain Eukaryota; kingdom Metazoa; phylum Xenacoelomorpha; order Nemertodermatida; family Nemertodermatidae; genus Nemertoderma; species Nemertoderma westbladi. Next base: position 13,990 of record JAUCBJ010003055.1, on the reverse strand, counting down.
TAAGTTACAGGCTGAAATACAACAGCGGGCCCCAAAGTCTATTACTGATAGAGGTAAGTTACAGGCTGAAATACAACAGCGGGCCCCAAAGTCTGTTACTGATAGAGGTAAGTTACAGGCTGAAATACAACAGCGGCCCCCAAAGTCTGTTACTGATAGAGGTAAGTTACTGGCTGAAATACAACAGCGGGCCCTAAAGTATGTTACTGATAGAGGTAAGTTACCGGCTGAAATACAACAGCGGGCCCTAAAGTCTGTTACTGATATAGGTAAGTTACCGGCTGAAATACAACAGCGGGCCCCAAGTCTGTTACTGATAGAGGTAAGTTACTGGCTGAAATACAACAGCGGGCCCCAAAGTCTGTTACTGATAGAGGTAAGTTACAGGCTGAAATACAACAGTGGCCCCCAAAGTATGTTACTGATAGAGGTAAGTTACAGGCTGAAATACAACAGCGGGCCCCAAGTCTGTTACTGATAGAGGTAAGTTACAGGCTGAAATACAACAGCGGGCCCCAAAGTCTGTTACTGATAGAGGTAAGTTACCGGCTGAAATACAACAGCGGGCCCCAAAGTCTGTTACTGATAGAGGTAAGTTACAGGCTGAAATACAACAGCGGGCCCCAAAGTCTGTTACTGATAGAGGTAAGTTACTGGCTGAAATACAACAGCGGGCCCCAAAGTCTGTTACTGATAGAGGTAAGTTACTGGCTGAAATACAACAGCAGGCCCCAAAGTCTGTTACTGATAGAGGTAAGTTACAGGCTGAAATACAACAGCGGGCCCCAAAGTCTGTTACTGATAGAGGTAAGTTACAGGCTGAAATACAACAGCGGGCCCCAAAGTCTGTTACTGATAGAGGTAAGTTAGTGGCTGAAATACAACAGCGGGCCCTAAAGTCTGTAACTGATAGAGGTAAGTTACTGGCTGAAATACAACAGCGGGCCCCAAAGTCTGTTACTGATAGAGGTAAGTTACAGCCTGAAATACAACAGCGGGCCCCAAAGTCTGTTACTGATAGAGGTAAGTTACCGGCTGAAATACAACAGCGGGCCCCAAAGTCTGTTACTGATAGAGGTAAGTTACCGGCTGAAATACAACAGTGGGCCCCAAAGTCTGTTACTGATAGAGGTAAGTTACCGGCTGAAATACAACAGCGGGCCCCAAAGTCTGTTACTGATAGAGGTAAGTTACCGGCTGAAATACAACAGTGGGCCCCAAAGTCTGTTACTGATAGAGGTAAGTTACCGGCTGAAATACAACAGTGGGCCCCAAAGTCTGTTACTGATAGAGGTAAGTTACCGGCTGAAATACAACAGCGGGCCCCAAAGTCTGTTACTGATAGAGGTAAGTTACCGGCTGAAATACAACAGTGGGCCCCAAAGTCTGTTACTGATAGAGGTAAGTTACCGGCTGAAATACAACAGCGGGCCCCAAAGTCTGTTACTGATAGAGGTAAGTTACCGGCTGAAATACAACAGCGGGCCCCAAAGTCTGTTACTGATAGAGGTAAGTTACCGGCTGAAATACAACAGTGGGCCCCAAAGTCTGTTACTGATAGAGGTAAGTTACCGGCTGAAATACAACAGTGGGCCCCAAAGTCTGTTACTGATAGAGGTAAGTTACAGGCTGAAATACAACAGTGGGCCCCAAAGTCTGTTACTGATAGAGGTAAGTTACAGGCTGAAATACAACAGCGGGCCCTAAAGTCTGTTACTGATAGAGGTAAGTTACCGGCTGAAATACAACAGCGGGCCCCAAAGTCTGTTACTGATAGAGGTAAGTTACCGGCTGAAATACAACAGCGGGCCCCAAAGTCTGTTACTGATAGAGGTAAGTTACCGGCTGAAATACAACAGTGGGCCCCAAAGTCTGTTACTGATAGAGGTAAGTTACCGGCTGAAATACAACAGTGGGCCCCAAAGTCTGTTACTGATAGAGGTAAGTTACAGGCTGAAATACAACAGCGGCCCCCAAAGTCTGTTACTGATAGAGGTAAGTTACCGGCTGAATAGATTATACAAAAGGTGCCACTAATATAGCCAGGGGGGGGGGGGGGGGCGTGTAAGGGAATGTAATGTCTACATATAATAAACAGAGTGATATTGAGTTTACGGGTGATGAGTTACGGGGTCAATGTCCGATATAACATGGCTCAAGGGCAATTATATTTTATAAAATATAAACATTGAATGAATCGTAATATTTGAATAATTCTACTTAAGAATGTTTGTATAATATTTGATATAGGTAATATAAATATGAGCTATGAGCACTGTGAGCTTTATTGTGTGAGCTTTATTGATTTGACTGACTGAATAAGATAAAGTACCCAATTTCAAATGTATCACGATTTTTATTATTTATTTTCGCTCCAACGCCTCTAGCGAATACCTAAAATTTCATTTGAAATCTCCAAAGCTATAAACACACAGCAATTAATTGGTTATCCTAGGCAAAACCGCAACCCGCCCCAAAGGTCTCCGACCTGGGACCACGGCCACGGGACTTACGAACGGGGCCGTCGGTAAATCGCAGCGGCCCGTCGACTCGGACTCCACCAAGAACCAACAGCGTTACTTCCGTGTCCCGTTCATCCGCCCCGCCGACCTCCACAAGGAGGCCGCGTTCCGCAAGAAGGGCTGGTGGTTCGCACACTTCGACGGACAGTACGTCGCCAGACAGATGGAGTTGCATCCCGAGAAGGAACCCGTCCTCCTTGTCGCCGGTAGGTCGCAGTCTTTTTAATTAATTTAATTAATTTATTTATATTTATTACTTTAAATTATACTTTCAGTTTGAAATTAATCATGATAGTCGCTTCTCAAACGATATATATGTATGTATATTCGTTGTAGCTAAAACGTTTAATTTGTTATATGCAGTGACGTTCTAGCTACTCCAAGTTATATGCGGTAGACGTTTTGGTAGATTTTAAACGTTTTGGCTACGAGTAGCCAAAACGTTATCAAGTAGCCAAAACGTCTTCACCAAAAATTGGTTTAACATCTAACGGATTATATATACATATATAACGGATTACAATATGTTTGAGGAGCTTCTGTCAGCCAGTAGGTAGGTTTCCCGTCAGTTTCAGAGAATACATAGTTTATGTACAAGTACAGTATATTTTTCACTGTTATTATTTTTTAAGTAATGCCAATGTATACAAAGAGCTAAATTTTATAATAATCGGCCTTATATTTTACGAAAACTAACATCATGGTGGTTAACTTCAAATTTTAATAGTAATATTACTACATTTATTCAGCCATACCAATAATAATAAATTCATGTTCATGTTCATATTCAATAAAAATATTATTTAATTCTATGCAAATTCTATTTCAAGCCTTTGACAGACTATACAGTTCACCAAGTTATGTGTTATTCTGAGATATACTAATTAGTAACTGAAGTTCATTTAGAGTGACTTAATTACACAATTGAACGCGGTTATTGTGAGTGTTTTATTTAAGCAATGATTATTGGATCGGAAATTTGGAATGTAAACAGTTGAATTTGGTTTGTGAATTTATTATATATAGTAATGATGATAGTTTTCCAGTTCATCCCTATTCTCAAGTTTGGTGTCCTTAAGCAGGCCTTTGAGGAAAGTCATTAGCTGTCCATCACACCTATTCTCGAAGGAAGGTTGCCACAGCACGAGATTGCGGACAGGTTGATCCTTCCAGCGAAAACAGTGTCCAACAAGCTTCAGACTGCGTCTCTGCGTTCTGCAGGGTGATGCTGGGTCTTGTCAACGAGATATCGCCCTAGTTGTATAACATATCATTACTTATGTGTACATGTACATAGTAGGCATTGCTGTGCACCCTGCGCCGTTTCCTGTTATACTAAAGGATAAGGGGAAAACGGTTATATGATACACCCTAACTGAGGTCGTTTATTGAAAAGCCATAGATTTCCAATGAATTCATTCAAAAATATTAAAATATTTATCGAATTACGGATTAGAGTCTACACTAGGTTGTAATTCAGCGCTTGTACTTTACTTACATCTTGTGCGAGTTAGAATTGAAGTCACTGTAGTGATGACAGGTTTGATTACATTTTAGGTAAGACTTCTTGGACATCAACTTAGATTGCTATATAGATTACGATTTATAGTACGCCCTAGATTAATGCTTTTTTGACTAAGATTAAAATCTATATTTCAGTTCATATAATTCCAGAATGGTAATTCACTATATTTGTCAATCCCAAGTGATCCACTTAGCTATAATTACTAGTTATATTCCTGGAATGAGTAACCTAATGTCCAGTATGCACAACAAAATTATAATTATTTGGAGGATTTTTACTGAAGTTAAGCTGACTGTTTGAATTTCTGCTTAGATTTAAATTAAATCAAAGCCAATATTACAGTCTTACATTTCAAGTAGGACGAAAGATAATATTTAGTCCAAGATTACTTTTTAGATTTCAGCTATATTTCGTCTAAGATTACCCCATAGATTTCAGTTTATATTTCGACCAAGATTAAGACTGACTTAATGTAGAAATGGCGTTTATGTTACATATGTTATTCATAAAATAACGTTCTAGTTACAAGTTTAATAATTATGTATCAAGGTGGTAGGCAAAACGTACTGAGAGATATATGTATGTGACCAGAACGGCACTTTACTATTATTCAAAGTGTACGTACCTCTTAGCTATTATTACTATTAATATTCTTTGAATAGCTGGCAATGAATGTTTATCTAGTACAATGCACACTTACTGTACTGTAAAATATAATTTCTGTAAATATCGTTACTGATATAAAGTTGATGATGTATGTGGTATCTTGTACTAATTACTACTCTACTATTATGTGAAGTTATCATGTAGTGTATGTGAATATCTATATACTACTATACATTACGCTGTTGGTTTTAAACAGTCGGCTTCATTCCGGCTTATATTCCAAGATTACTCTTTGGTTTTCGTCTTAGATTTCAGAATAAATCTAAGCCGAGATTTCAAGTTAGACGAGAGGTTAGATTTCGTTCAAAATTACTTTTTAGATTTCAGATTATGTTTTGTCTAAGATTACACCATAGATTTCTGCTTAGATTTGTCCCTACCCCATAGATTAAAGCTTATATTTCGTCCAAGATTACTCTTTGGATTTCGTCTTAGATTTCAGAATAAATCTAAATCAGGATTGTGGTCTTAGATTTCAAATTATACGAGATGTTAGATTTGATCCAAAATTACTTTTTAGATTTAGCTTTTAAGATTACAGCATCGATTTCAGCTTAGATTTCGTCCAAGATTACTCTTTGGATTTCCGTTTCGGTTTCACAATAAATCTAAGCCAAGATTGTGGTTTGGGATATCAAGTTAGACGAGAGGTTAGATTTCGTCCAAGATTACTTTTTCGATTTCAGATTATGTTTTGTCTAAGATTACCCCATAGATTTCTGCTTAGATTTGTCCCTACCCCATAGATTAAAGCTTATATTTCGTCCAAGATTAAAACTTAATGTAAAAATGACGTTTATGTTACATATGTTATTCATAAAATAACGTTCTAGCTACAAGTTAAATAATTATGTATCAAGGTGTAGGCAAAACGTACTGAGAGATATATGTATGTGACCAGAACGGCACTTTACTATTATTCAAAGTGTACGTACCTCTTAGCTATTATTACTATTAATATTCTTTGAATAGCTGGCAATGAATGTTTATCTAGTACAATGCACACTTACTGTACTGTAAAATATAATTTCTGTAAATATCGTTACTGATATAAAGTTGATGATGTATGTGGTATCTTGTACTAATTACTACTCTACTATTATGTGAAGTTATCATGTAGTGTATGTGAATATCTATATACTACTATACATTACGCTGTTGGTTCTTAACAGTCGGCTTCATTCCGGCTTATATTCCAAGATTACTCTTTGGTTTTCGTCTTAGATTTCAGAATAAATCTAAGCCGAGATTTCAAGTTAGACGAGAGGTTAGATTTCGTTCAAAATTACTTTTTAGATTTCAGATTATGTTTTGTCTAAGATTACACCATAGATTTCTGCTTAGATTTGTCCCTACCCCATAGATTAAAGCTTATATTTCGTCCAAGATTACTCTTTGGATTTCGTCTTAGATTTCAGAATAAATCTAAATCAGGATTGTGGTCTTAGATTTCAAATTATACGAGATGTTAGATTTGATCCAAAATTACTTTTTAGATTTAGCTTTTAAGATTACAGCATCGATTTCAGCTTAGATTTCGTCCAAGATTACTCTTTGGATTTCCGTTTCGGTTTCACAATAAATCTAAGCCAAGATTGTGGTTTGGGATATCAAGTTAGACGAGAGGTTAGATTTCGTCCAAGATTACTTTTTCGATTTCAGATTATGTTTTGTCTAAGATTACCCCATAGATTTCTGCTTAGATTTGTCCCTACCCCATAGATTAAAGCTTATATTTCGTCCAAGATTAAAACTTAATGTAAAAATGACGTTTATGTTACATATGTTATTCATAAAATAACGTTCTAGCTACAAGTTAAATAATTATGTATCAAGGTGTAGGCAAAACGTACTGAGAGATATATGTATGTGACCAGAACGGCACTTTACTATTATTCAAAGTGTACGTACCTCTTAGCTATTATTACTATTAATATTCTTTGAATAGCTGGCAATGAATGTTTATCTAGTACAATGCACACTTACTGTACTGTAAAATATAATTTCTGTAAATATCGTTACTGATATAAAGTTGATGATGTATGTGGTATCTTGTACTAATTACTACTCTACTATTATGTGAAGTTATCATGTAGTGTATGTGAATATCTATATACTACTATACATTACGCTGTTGGTTCTTAACAGTCGGCTTCATTCCGGCTTATATTCCAAGATTACTCTTTGGTTTTCGTCTTAGATTTCAGAATAAATCTAAGCCGAGATTTCAAGTTAGACGAGAGGTTAGATTTCGTTCAAAATTACTTTTTAGATTTCAGATTATGTTTTGTCTAAGATTACCCCATAGATTTCTGCTTAGATTTGTCCCTACCCCATAGATTAAAGCTTATATTTCGTCCAAGATTACTCTTTGGATTTCGTCTTAGATTTCAGAATAAATCTAAATCAGGATTGTGGTCTTAGATTTCAAATTATACGAGATGTTAGATTTGATCCAAAATTACTTTTTAGATTTAGCTTTTAAGATTACAGCATCGATTTCAGCTTAGATTTCGTCTAAGATTACTCTTTGGATTTCGTACTGAGAGATACTGGATATGTATGTGACCAGAACGGCATTTCACTATTTGTAAATCCCAAGTGTGTACTGTATCTCTTTCATTTCATTTTCAGTTTAATTCCAGTGTTCAGTATTAACTTCTTTATAGTATCTACATAAGTGTAAGTCACTTACAATAGTGTCCTTTATTTTGAATTAGATTTCATCTTAAATTTCATGATCAAATATCAGCAATGATTACGGCCGTAGATTTAAAGTTTAGACAAGAAGATAGATTTTGTCCAAGATTACTTCTTATATTTTAACATTTTAACATAACAAAAATGTAGAAGAATGTTATCATAAATAATAGTGGTTGCCCCCCCCCCCCCCCCCCTCCCCCCATACTACAGTATGGAGATCGGAATCAAGCAGAAATTTTGGAACCAATGAGAAGTAATGTAGAGAAATATAGAAATACTGTATCTGTACACTACATTATTAATAGGGCCTACAGTACATGATGCCACACGTATCATAATTAGGCCAAGTATATGATGATGCCTCGTGGTACATCCAGGGGGGGGGGGGGGGGGGGGGGAAACTGGACGCAATATAAATTAATTCGTCGCAAATAAAACCTGATAACTTTCAAAAATAAAACTGTAAGCTGTTTTATTGTATATGGTTTATTGTTTTGGTTAAAATAACTTGCCACTGTAACCTGCTCCTTTCCCTATATTGCAATTTTAACATTGAGGGGGATATTAATTCGCCAATATGGAATTTGCATCCAGTCCCCCCCTCCCTGTCTCCGTACATCAATCAATCAACATTTTAATAATTTCAGTAAAAATTTTCACTTAATTTACAATTTTGGCATTGTAGACATTAAAATACTGTACCTAAATGGAAATTGTTATAACGTGAAAAATAAAAGAGCTATTAAATATTTGTTTTAGATTGGGAAACACCAATTAATTGTGCATTATAATCGATCATAAAACTAATTTAAAAATATTTTGGATCAAAATGGTGTACCTCCCCGTAATTCCAGTCTTCAGTATTAACTACTACTACATTTTAGTAGTAGTCACTTACAGTAGGTTCCAATATTTATTTCGTCAATATTAATATTTTTCTTGTTAGACGTTTTGGAAACTTGTATATTTGCTATATATGTGCATATATTTTTTTCTGTAAAAAAAACGTTTTGGCTACAAGGAATATATATATATATATATATATATAATAATATTACAGTAATACATATTAATTAATTTTTTAACCGATAACTTTTGTGGAGCTCACTCACCTCCGTAATTCGAAAAAATTGGTTTCAGACAATTTCTCCTAAAATTGAAAGACTAATAGCATTTTAACCGCAAATCTTGTTTCATTCAATGGCCGCAAGAGGGCGCCTGGAAATTTGAAAATTTTTCGAAAAAACAACTGTTTAGCCATATTTTACCAGCCCATACTGTATAAAATCAAATATTTTAATTTCAGTATAAATTGTAGACATTTACAAAAAGTGTTGGGGGGGGGGGGGGGGGGGCGGTACTCCGGCCTTAACGACCAACGTAAACAAAGTTGAATGTCTCCTAGCAACCAAGATAAACATTGATGACACGGGGTAAGTGAAATAGTTAAGAGGGGAAGGAACTTATTATAAAGGGGCTAAGGGACCGTCTCCAGACGAACGAATGCAATAAATGACTACTAACTAACTAGAATGTATAAGTGTACAAAAATATTAAAACATATAAAATGTATAAGATTACTGCACCGAAAATAAACATTGCCCAACAAAATATCTCCCTTCACACCATATATCCCTTCAAATTATGGTTCCCCAGCAACCGCCGAATAAAGTAAATTGGAAACGTACAGTAGGTGGAACATCAACCGAATAAATGTTAGCGGAAATAATCACCAAAACGCCGTACAGTAGGTTGAAACATTATGTCTATGTCTGTGTGGAAGTTCCTGAAAGCTGTTATCCTCAGATTGTCGTTCAGGACCAGAAAATGTTGGAGTTGGAGGAAGACGTACTAGCGGGGGTGTTTGCCAGGTCGGGGTGGGGCCCTTTCATTCCTGAAGCTACGGATATGGCGGGATGGCTACGTTGGGCCTGTTCCAAATCTAAATACAAAAAGACAGATTTCGAGTTGGAAAATTCAAAAGTTAATTTAATGTCGCTCACCCCAAAAACTTCGGATCCAATCTGGTTGTAGCGTGATACCATAAGTGCGGAAGTAAATTGCGCAGACCAGGGATAATAATATGTTCACATGCATGTGAATTCTATTAACGACCACAACAGCTACATCCTTACCAGCCGTCCCGCCCATACCCATACGCTTAAATAACAAGTAAAATATACCCTGAAAACCAAAATAGGTATGGGACAATACCTACAGTATTTGAGTAGAATAACAACCTGATCTACAGTATAACCAGTTTAACACAGAATGTCCTCGTTCTCCGTAACCGACTCTACTACGGCGTCCACGGCGACATCGTGGCCAATCGGCGGGTACATGTCGACAACATCTAATGCCGCGAAGGTTAAGGCAATGGACGCAATTTGGGGAATTAAGTAGCGCGAAGTTCGCAAATCTTTCACGAAATGTGGCATTCTTTCCAGTAGTGGTTGGATGATCGAGTTAAGTAGCTTAGTAGGTTGCCCGATAAATCAGAAAAAGTGCCCAAAGTGGAATTATCTAATCTCTCTTTTGGAAGAAACAAACCCTTCCGTTGTTCCAATCTATCCATTGGTCATTGTCTTTATGATTCTTCAATAGAGGGAATGGGTAACCCATTGACGGGTGTTTCAGGGCGAGATCAGGGTCGTCAAGGGCAAACTCTTTCAACCTCTTAATTAGTTGTGCTCGAAATTTCGAAGTGGGGTTGTGACCTACTTTCTTATATCAGTATATGTGGATCGTCCTGTAGGTTCCAGAGGATCTCTGCTGTCTACATCTCCTTGTCCACAATTGACAATGATAATATTGCCTGTTTTGTCTCAGTGTACGAAGGTTATTCCTTCTTTCCGACGTACCGACTTCAACTCGGTAGGCCTATATAAGATGGAAGTCCCGCCAGTTCCTGAGGAATCGCTGGATAGAAAACATCGATCGCTCGGTGTAGGCCTATGTCATTTATGAATCCTTATATTCGGTCGTTATTAAAACGCGGAGTGATGTAACTACAGTATATTTCCTCGGAAATGTAAACTCTCGGTAATACATCGCTTCCAAAATTGCCGGGACTGAATCATCAATGCTGTGTAAATCACCAGTGCCGGTACCTACCTAAATCACAGTCTGTAGAAGCAGTCATCCTGAGGCTATGCAGCCTTTCACGAGTACCATGGTGCTGGTAAGGCATAAGGTAGGCCTACCTACTGTACATGTTGGCAGATAGGTGGAGGTTCTTTTGGCAGATAGGCCTAGTCAAAACGTTACATCAGATGTTGAATCTCAGTCAAAAGTTCCGATATCTTTGAAAGTTACGGGTAAATACTTCTCGAACTTTTGACTCCAGATCAAATCTAACTTGTTTCGACCTTGCTCAAATTCGCGTGCTGCGCGACGCCCCACGAACGTGTACAATACTCAGATATTATAGGGTACCGGTATAGTGAAAGTAAATTAAGGTAATAATGAGTAAGTCACAGACTGCACGTTAGTTTCTGGCGATTTAAAAGATGATGAACAATAAAATATCTAAAATACTCTCAGTTGTAATCATATTATCTATTTACATATTCAGAGATTAAGTATTAAAATTGCTAATAAAACCAATAAAATGATTTCTGTGGAATTACTATAAATAAATATTATATTGTTATAATTATTACCTAATTACACATTCAGAACTCAAAAAATACAGATGCACCAAGTTTGATCGTTAAAATGGAGGGATTTCCTTATGCGGTAAACCGCGTTTCCATAAGGGTCCCAACTAATAATAATTGGCAGGGGTAGAGACTGAAGACCGAGACTGAGACTGAATTAAAAATAAAAATATAAATTATACGAAATAAGGTGTGCTTTTATTGCATAAATTAATATCAACCCATATTAAAACTATAGCACATAAATATTAAAAATAGTAAAATAGTTTAATTAAGTTGCCGTTTTTTTTTTAATAATAAAATTTGAGTTTCTTTATTAAAAATAGAGTACCATATAAGCCAAATGGGGTTTCAAAAATAATAATGTTTATCTAGGTTAACAAAGCACTTTGGACCATTTGAAATATTCTGGATGAAATTGATGTCGCATGATGCATATGCCGTATATGAATGAAGAAAGGGAAGGTTGTTTTCTCCAAAGAAAAGTGACATACTATATCGAGGTGGAATTTTAAATAATATGCGTGCGGCATTATTATATGCCACACTCATACGGTTGTATTCCGCCACATAATAATTGCGACGCAACCACAGTCCAATATATTGGGGTTAAAAACGAACGAAATTAACAACATTTGATATTTACAGTAATATTGACAAATATAACGTGACCTAGATAGGTGAATGAATCTGTACTTCCTATCAAAATTCCATTTAAATATACAGGTGCCATATACTTTATACCACTATATTTGGCTGCAAAATGCATTACTTTAGTCTTTTCAAGGTTAAAAATAATTCCATATTTGCTTGCAAAATCCTGACAAATATCTAATAATTTTTGTCGGCCAATGACAGAATTTGAAATAAGATTCAGATCATCGGCATGCAATAAGTTGTTGATTCTTTCACCATTAAGGATACAACCTACATTTGATTTAGATAAACAATATTGATAAGTCATCCATATACACATTAAAGAAATAAGCGGAGAGCACACCACCTTGTTTAACACCATTTGAAACAGTAAACATTGCTGAAAATTCTGATCTCCATTTGACACGTAAAGTTTGCATAGCATACCAATAAGCAATAATGCGAACAAAGTAAATAGGTATACCCCTGTTGATGAGTTTCTCAAATAGTATATTGTGCACAATTCGGTCAAAAGCTTTCGAAGCATCCATAAAGCATACGTACACGGAAGAGTCGTTATGTAAGTAGTAGTCTATTGTTTGTTTCTAACAATGAATAAGTACATAACTCTGTACCGTTTCCGCGTTTGTATGCGAACTGATTGTCAGAAGTAATTAGGTAACATTCTATCCCTGATAGAATTATGTATTCAAAAACTGTTGAGAAACTGTGTGTTGCTATGGCAATACCTCTATAGTTTGACTTATCGTCAATTGGACCATTCTTATCTTTTATAATTGGGACCATAAACAGTCTATTATGTTACTTGACATAAAACCATGTACTAACATTGATGTAAATAATATTGATACAGTAGTAACTCATTTAATTTGCTACTTTTACTATTAATTAAGTGTTCTGCGCTTATACTATCTGGTCCAATTGGTTTGCCACATTATGCCAAATAAAGTAAAATAAAAAATATAAAATTGGTTTTTTATTAATTAAAGTATAAAAAGTAGATGTTTATTAAATAAAAGCAGAAAAATAAATCAGTTTATTAAAAGGTCGGGTTACCAGACGGCATCACAACCCCCTCCCAATGCCACAGGACCTTCAGCTTAATTAATAAAAGTGTCCAAAATTTAAAAAATTTTATTAGACAAATTTGTACTAGACAAATGGAGACAGGGGAATTTTGACATCTCTTTGCGATGTTCCCAAAGTTCCACCGTTTCCTATTTGTTTAGCCCTTATCCGACCTTTATAATGTTACATATAGTTAGTTAGTTATTTTATTCCAAAATCCAGGATGGAACATCGAACAATAATGTCAACACAAAACATAAAGTCAAACAAACATAAACACGAAAAGTAAACAATTATGTGGAACCAAAAGAAACGAAATGCTTTACAAAACATAAAAAAAAAAGACGAAGATGATAATACAGCGAATAAACTATAACACATAGACGTAATATTATCACGAACTAAATATTGTATAGGCTAACCGTTGTTGCCTACCAACTAATAAATAAATAACACATTCTAGAATTTTGTGTATTTATTAAATAAAATAACTGGCCTGCAGCAGTACAACAATTCTTGCAATCTTTGAACGCCTATTTATCAGCTGTTTCTCAACGACATTCAGATATTGTTACATATTTGGAATCCTTGTAACGCAAGCCTTCTTTCGACTAATGTCTACGACTAATGTGAAGAATGGCGAAGATAGGAGATGTTCAATTTCGCAAATGAGACTTTTTTAAAACGCTTATAAAATATTTTACGGGCAAATCGGAAATTCCGGCTTCATGGGGTCATCGACGGTGAGCGGATCTAGTTTTATGTCAAATTTCAAGCAATATGATAAAGATTTGTAGAAAAATCTGGGGGGGGGGGGTCCGTGTCATCAGAAAATGACACTATATTACGGTTCATGGTGTAATTAATATTTAATAAACAACAACAAGTAGTTTGTGATTTAGTATAATTAAGCAACTACGTGAGCTGGATGTGTGACCTACAGTAGTTCGCCAATAATCTGATCCGCGTGTGAATGAGTTTGTCATCCTTATCACATCCCTGGCTGACCGGGCTTCTTCATCCCTTCCAAGACGCATAACACTAAGGCTTCCCAAAGAAGACCCCATGCAGCGGCGGCTTCGTCACTCAAAGATCCACCATTAAGGTCAATAACAGTCCCAAATACAGCCGGTTTTAAACACTGAAAATAATTATTAATCAATAAATATTTAATTATGGAAATCTTGTCG
>JAUCBJ010003054.1:0-42834 GCA_032718475.1 Nemertoderma westbladi | reverse complement strand
TAAATACTGAACCCCCCTACCCAGGGATGGCATAACGAAACTAAATACTGAACTCCTACACAGGGATGGCATAACGAAACTAAATACTGAACCCCCCTACCCAGGGATGGCATAACGAAACTAAATACTGAACCTCTACCCAGGGATGGCATAACGAAACTAAATACACAGTGATGGCATAACGAAACTAAATACTGAACCCCCCTACCCAGGGATGGCATAACGAAACTAAATACTGAACCCCTCCTACCCAGGGATGGCATAACGAAACTAAATACTGAACCCCTCCCTACCCAGGGATGGAATAACGAAACTAAATACTGAACCCCTACCCAGGGATGGCATAACGAAACTAAATACTGAACCCCTCCCTACCCAGGGATGGCATAACGAAACTAAATACTGAACTCCTACACAGGGATGGCATAACGAAACTAAATACTGAACCCCTACCCAGGGATGGCATAACGAAACTAAATACTGAACCCCCCTACCCAGGGATGGCATAACGAAACTAAATACTGAACCCCTCCTACCCAGGGATGGCATAACGAAACTAAATACTGAACTCCTACCCAGGGATGGCATAACGAAACTAAATACTGAACCCCCCTACCCAGGGATGGCATAACGAAACTAAATACTGAACCCCCCTACCCAGGGATGGCATAACGAAACTAAATACTGAACTCCTACACAGGGATGGCATAACGAAACTAAATACTGAACCCCTACCCAGGGATGGCATAACGAAACTAAATACTGAACCTCACCCAGGGATGGCATAACGAAACTAAATACACAGGGATGGCATAACGAAACTAAATACTGAACCCCCCTACCCAGGGATGGCATAACGAAACTAAATACTGAACCCCTCCCTACCCAGGGATGGCATAACGAAACTAAATACTGAACCCCTCCTACCCAGGGATGGCATAACGAAACTAAATACTGAACCCCCCTACCCAGGGATGGCATAACGAAACTAAATACTGAACTCCCTACCCAGGGATGGCATAACGAAACTAAATACTGAACCCCTACCCAGGGATGGCATAACGAAACTAAATACTGAACTCCTACACAGGGATGGCATAACGAAACTAAATACTGAACCTCCCTACCCAGGGATGGCATAACGAAACTAAATACTGAACCCCCCTACCCAGGGATGGCATAACGAAACTAAATACTGAACCCCCTACCCAGGGATGGCATAACGAAACTAAATACTGAACCCCTACCCAGGGATGGCATAACGAAACTAAATACTGAACCCCTCCCTACCCAGGGATGGCATAACGAAACTAAATACTGAACTCCTACACAGGGATGGCATAACGAAACTAAATACTGAACCCCCCTACCCAGGGATGGCATAACGAAACTAAATACTGAACTCCTACACAGGGATGGCATAACGAAACTAAATACTGAACCTCCTACCCAGGGATGGCATAACGAAACTAAATACTGAACCCCTACCCAGGGATGGCATAACGAAACTAAATACTGAACCCCTACCCAGGGATGGCATAACGAAACTAAATACTGAACCTCCTACCCAGGGATGGCATAACGAAACTAAATACTGAACCCCTCCTACCCAGGGATGGCATAACGAAACTAAATACTGAACCCCTCCCTACCCAGGGATGGCATAACGAAACTAAATACTGAACCTCCTACCCAGGGATGGCATAACGAAACTAAATACTGAACCCCTCCCTACCCAGGGATGGCATAACGAAACTAAATACTGAACTCCTACCCAGGGATGGCATAACGAAACTAAATACTGAACCCCTACCCAGGGATGGCATAACGAAACTAAATACTGAACCCCCCTACCCAGGGATGGAATAACGAAACTAAATACTGAACTCCTACACAGGGATGGCATAACGAAACTAAATACTGAACCCCTACCCAGGGATGGCATAACGAAACTAAATACTGAACCCCTACCCAGGGATGGCATAACGAAACTAAATACTGAACCCCTACCCAGGGATGGCATAACGAAACTAAATACTGAACCCCTACCCAGGGATGGCATAACGAAACTAAATACTGAACCCCTCCCTACCCAGGGATGGCATAACGAAACTAAATACTGAACCTCCTACCCAGGGATGGCATAACGAAACTAAATACTGAACCCCCCTACCCAGGGATGGCATAACGAAACTAAATACTGAACCCCTACCCAGGGATGGCATAACGAAACTAAATACTGAACCCCTACCCAGGGATGGCATAACGAAACTAAATACTGAACCCCTACCCAGGGATGGCATAACGAAACTAAATACTGAACTCCCTACCCAGGGATGGCATAACGAAACTAAATACTGAACCCCTACCCAGGGATGGCATAACGAAACTAAATACTGAACCTCCTACCCAGGGATGGCATAACGAAACTAAATACTGAACTCCTACACAGGGATGGCATAACGAAACTAAATACTGAACCCCCCTACCCAGGGATGGCATAACGAAACTAAATACTGAACTCCCTACCCAGGGATGGCATAACGAAACTAAATACTGAACCCTCCCTACCCAGGGATGGCATAACGAAACTAAATACTGAACCTCCTACCCAGGGATGGCATAACGAAACTAAATACTGAACCCCTACCCAGGGATGGCATAACGAAACTAAATACTGAACCCTCCCTACCCAGGGATGGCATAACGAAACTAAATACTGAACCCCTACCCAGGGATGGCATAACGAAACTAAATACTGAACCCCCCTACCCAGGGATGGCATAACGAAACTAAATACTGAACCCTCCCTACCCAGGGATGGCATAACGAAACTAAATACATTTCAATTTCGTTTCGTTTTCACAAATTAAGTTTCGTTTCCGTTTTTCCAATCCGAACAATTAGGCCTATTCGTTTCGTTCATATCAATCTATGAAATCGTTTAGTTTAATATATTTAAATTCGTTTTTGTTTCGTTTTTTTTTCTAAAATTTTTGATTTTATCAAATAGAAGTTTTAAATATATCCAATTTCTTGCTTGTATTGTAGTACAATATAGTATAAAATAGTGCAATTCTATCATTAAACATGTTGACCCCCCCCCCCCCCTCCCACCCCCAACGTTTTGCGGTAGGTCTTACAGTCTTATAAAGTCAAGTCTCAAATAAAGTCAGTCAAGTTTCATAGGCCATACTGCTTCCATACGTAATGTCCCGGCAGGTGAAATGCCAGGTATACCAATTTGATACTAATTTAGTATCAGTATTGCCTTAGTGTCTTATTACTGTTCTACTGTTACTGTTAGTAGTAGTTCGCCCTAGGATGTTGCATTGCAATGGTAACGGAAACTGGTTGGCAAAAAGGTTGTTATTAAGATAAAGATTATTATTATTTATAATTTTTAAAATATTTTATTTATTATTAAATTTATTATCATAAGGAATTGTACTGCATTCAATACGGGGAAATATCAAATCGCTATTGTAAAGCATAGAACAGTGACGGGCGATAGGCCAACCCGGCTGCCTGACATATCGACGGCCACCTCCCGTCTGCATAAATGTTCTAGAAGTTCTCTTGGATATTCTAACCAAAACAATAAACGAAAGTGAACAGCATAGGTTACAGTTTTATTTTTTATGGTAAATTAAGTGTTATTTTCGTCGAATTTCCCCGGGAAAGGGATACATTTGGTTTGCGTGCAGTCTAGAGCAATCTGAAACAGTTTGTTTACGTATTAATATCCACGTACTAGTATTAGGTATTACATTGTTGCCCAGCTACTTAGAAGATAAATATAATCTTCCAGAATTATGTTTTTTAATCTATCATATACTGTATTTCACGCTTCCCGTTCGTCTTCAGTGGTTATATTATTAAACACTACAGTATATAAATAAAATTTAAAGCCTAGAAAGATATATAAGAATGATTAACACTGTGACCAAAGTCACAGTATTACTTATTCCTACATGAACGGTATATTGTTTATTAATAAATTTTGCGGGAATGATTTTACAATCATGCCCGCTAAATTGCTAAAGTACTATATTACAGTGCTAGTAATTTTGATGTTGTGTTAGCTAGTACTTTTTATTAAAATTATAATTTAATCCACAATTAAATTTGTTTGGAATAATTTATGAATCATGGTAGCTAGTCATTTTTATTAAATAATCTGCGTAGCAAGTAATTATTTACTAGCTAGATTTTTTTATACAAAATATAGATATGGCTGCCAAAATACAGTATTTTTTTTAATACGGCTTGTATAACTGTCAAATCAATGTACTATTAAATTTTTTTCGGAAAAAATGTTCTAGATCAAACAAACGGTCCAAGAACCTTAATTGATAGCTAACATGTTGTACGATACGACATTAAATATTAGCAAAAACTAGCTAGTTTACTACTAATACTACAAGGTCGAGCGAACCCGGACAGTGGAAATGAGATCCTTCCAGGCTTCCCGATTCTCCATAGTTGTCGCAATTTCGTTTCTCCCAAGTTCGGTATCCCTTTCAAGTTGATCTATTTATGTTATGGCCGTTCGTCCACGACTACGCTTTCCATTAGTTGGTTGCCAGAAAAGTAGATCTGGTACGACCTCGTCTTTACTTCGCCAGTAGCGCCCACTGAATCTTAATCTGCGTTCACGGAGGGTGGTTGATACAGATTGTATTGTACCACAAAGCTCGGCGTTTGTCATGTGTTGTCTCCAGCTGATGTTTAGGACTGCCCTTAGTAGTCTTGTGTAGCAACCATCAATTCGTTGTTCAAGTGATTTAGTCAGTGTCCAGGTCTCACCCCTGTATAAAAATACACTTTCCACTGTGCCTCGAAAGAACTTAGTCTTCAGGTGCCTGGAGAGATCTGATTTCCAGATGGTATCCATTTTTGATAGAGCTACCCAAGCCTTTGCTTTCCTAACTTCTATGTCCTTTTTGCTACTCTCTATCCATGATCCAAAATACTGGAAGTCGTCGACCTTCCTTAGTTGATTATTATCAATGGTTGTCAAGTTTCCATCAACATTAAAGGTCATGAATTCGGTCTTGGTAGCATTTATATGCAATCCAACCTCCTTAGCAGCCCTCTCCACTTTATTTAGTAGAAGCTGTGCATCTGCTAGCGTATTAGACAGCAGGGCGGTGTCATCCGCAAAGTCGGTGTCTGTGACTGTAGTTGCCGGATATCTACTACTTCTGCGTTCTTGAAGTGTGAATCCCAGATCTTCACCCTTTGTGGCTGTCCCCATTGCGTAATCCAGCACAATTACAAATAGTAATGGTGCTAATATGTCACCTTGCAGTACGCCAGCTAGGATTGAGAAAAACTCAGTTTCACCATCTGGTGAGAGTACCTGCGCTTGTGTGTCACAATCCAATGCCAGCAACAATTACTTCTGGTATTCCATAAGCTCTTAGGATTTCAAGCATTTTACCTCTATGGATGGAGTCGAATGCCTTCTTGAAGTCCACAAAAGTCATGACTGCAGTGAGATTCTTTGACTTAATTCCTTCAATCAGTCTCCGTAGTGCAAGTATCTGAGCTATTTTGTTGATCTAGTTTGGTCGAAATCCGTTTTGGCTCTTACGCAGTAGTTTCTCTATGTGAGGCCTAATCCTATATAGAATCATTTTATTGTATATTTTGGCAGCTACCACAAGCAGACCGATCCCACGATAGTTTGTTGGTATACCGAGGTCTCCTTTCTTGGGGAGAGGCTTTAGTTGACCTTTAGTCCAAATTGGTGGTGGCTTTTCCCCTTTTAACATCCAGTTGCAAACATTCAATAATGGTCTGTTTAGCACTCCTGTTTCCATACCTCCGCTGGGATTTCATCTAATCCACTCGCTTTATTATTGGACATGCTTTTAATGCTTCTTTCGAGTTCGGCAGGTGTGAAGTCCCCTGTTTCTATAGGTAGTGTCTTGTCATATATTTTCCTTGTAGGGCTGACCTCGATGTTTGGTGGCTACCCAAGCAAGTTGCTGAAGTGATTTTTCCACTTCCCAACACGTTCTCCAGGACTATCGGCTTTGAGGCGCCCCTTTGCACAACTTTTCCGACCAGATACCTCAATTACAGTTTGCCAGGTAAGTCTGGATTGTTGCTGTATGTGAGCAGTTGTAATTGCTTCAATTTTATCCTGTATGTACTTTTCCTGGCTGATGTTGAAGGCCAATTTAAGATCGTCCTTAGCTTTCTCAACCTTAGTTTTCGGTTGTTGGTTGTTAGGTTTTAACTTTGTAGGCTATCTTAAGATCTTCTTTCTTACAAGTAACCTCAGAGTTTTGCCATGGCACATACTGTTTTCGTTTGGGTTTCTGGGGGATATGCCTCTTAGCTGATTCCTTGTGGGCTGTTATTATTTGTACGATGCGACATTAAAAATTAGCAAAAACTAGCTAGTTTAAAAAATTTATTATTTTTAAATAAAATGTTCTAGAACAAATAAAGTGTTCTAGAACCTAAATTGATAGCTAACATGTTCTAGGACATTAAAAAATAGCAAAACTAGCTAGTTTAAAAATTTATGTTTTTTGAATAAAATTTTCTAGAACAAATAAAGTATTCTAGAAACTTTATTGATAGCTAACATGTTCTAGGACATTAAAAAATAGCAAAACTAGCTAGTTTAAAAATTTATGTTTTTTGAATAAAATTTTCTAGAACAAATAAAGTATTCTAGAAACTTTATTGATAGCTAACATGTTCGAGGACATTAAAAAATAGCAAAACTAGCTAGTTTAAAAATTTATGTTTTTTAAATAAAATGTTCTAGAATAAATAAAGTGTTCTAGAACCTAAATTGATAGCTAACATGTTCTAGGACATTAAAAAGTAGAAAAAAATAGCTAGTTTAAAAATTTATGTTTTTTTTTAAATAAAATGTTCTAGAACAAAAAAATGCTCTAGAACAAAAAAAGTATTATAGAACATCAATATTCAACATCAGCAGTTAGTATAGTATTATAGTACTGTACAAGCATTGCTATTAAGAAATATACGAAAGAAAGAAAACCTTAGTAAATTAAAATTTATTTTGTGTATTTGGTTCATGCGGGAATAACAATCCCACATAAAAACTCGGTCGGTATGGGGAACATACAGTATTTAACCTTCTGCCAGTAAGATGGTACCTAGTAATTTTGAATTTGTGTTAGCTAGTACTTTTTATTAGCTCGTAAAAAAATTATAATGGAAAAAAAAATTTGACCAACTTTTTCTTTTAAAAATGCTTTTCATTATGAGTTTTTACTGTAGTTCTAGAACAAAATTTTGACCTTTTGACTGTAAGATGGTAGCTAGCGCTTTTGATTTTGTGTTAGGTAGTACTGTACTATTTATTAGCTAGTACAAAAATTTAAAATATAATTTAATTCTGAATTATAAATTTGCCTGGAATAATTTATGATCATCTCATAATTTATGATTCTCATGGTAGCTAGTTATTTTTATTCGATAGTCAAGGTAGGCCTAGCTAGTAATTATTCACTACCGTTAGCTAGTTTTTTATACAAAATATAGGCAGATGTTAAAATACAGTGTTTACTATTCAGAAATGTAAATTATATAGTTTTTATTATTTTTATTTTTATTTTATTTTTATTTTTATTTTTATTATTTTTATTATATTTATTATTTATTATACTCAAGCAAAACACTACCGGTACCGGTACCGTTGCTTAAAGGACTAGTTTATCGTGTTTAATAATGTTATTTTCTTGATCTTTTCCAGAGCATCCAAAAAATTTCTAGATTTATTTACCTTTTTATTAGTCATTTCGAGATTATATTGATGATATGGAAATTGTCTAAATAAAAGGGGCACTACAAATTTTCTCTTGTAATTTTAAGATCACTAGCTACCTTTAAAAACACTAGCTACCATAATAAAAAATAAAAGGTAACCTCTCTCAGAAGGTGAAATTTACGTTCTAGAACAAAAAATATCATGATAATATCCATTAACATGGTCAAAAAAGTACCCAAAATTTGGTTTTGAAATTTTAAAAACAGTAGCTACATAAAAAAACATTTCGCTACCCTAAAAAAAACAGCCAACGTCTCACAGAAGATGACACTTATGTTATAAAACAAAAAACCTCATTATAATAGCCATTAACATGGTCAAATAAATGGTCAAAAAGTGGGTACCCATAACATAGTAATGCCAATCTGATATTTCATAGGCTACCGGTGCCCATTTAATTATAATTATAATAAAAATTGTACAACTAGCGGAATTTTCTCTAATAGTTCAAATAATTATTGGCTACACAAAATACATAACAGTAGGGCGTACTTTAAGTATATTAATAAATTACTATTAATAATAATATACTATTAAAATACTATATTATAGTTAAACTGAAATAATATGGACGCAGTATTATGGAACATTTCCATGGATAACGAAACGGCATCAGAAGAATTACAAACATATGAAATAGTATTTTCGACAATTCATTTTGTGCTGGTCCTGGTTATTTTTTCTGCATTTGTATTTATATGTCGCATTTTATATATCTATAGATTATCACAGGTTTTATACTGTGATACAACGACACTCCGTATAATAATATATTGTCTAACATTGAGTGACCTTATTTGTCTCATTGAAAACTTTCTAGTTGGCATCTTGCCTCTCAATATTAAACTTATTGACAGACAGAAAGCTACAATTACTAGTTTAATCGCTTTTATAAGACCCACTCGTATCTTCTCTGCAATTATAAGTTTGTTTCTGATAATCCTGGTCGATTATCTCAAGAAGGTTTGGCCAATACTTGTGTTGTCAATAACTGCATCATCAATTTGGGGGATTTCTTTATCTGCCGCAGTTCTTTCATATAGTCTTGAAAGCGAGATGAATATGAGTTTGTTAGCCAAAGATGAAATCAATTCAACATTTGGAGGTGTGTTTATTGCGATATGTTGCCTTAGTATATCACTAAAATTAATTTGTAAAATGCGTTATTGTAAAAGTGCTGGTCTCGTATCTAAGAAATTAGCAGATTGGAAATTTAACGTGTTGCAACTCTTCAAATCCTCAAAGGACTATTCAAAAGAAACAACGCACATGATGGATATTTCTCTAATATTGTTGTCGTTGGCTATATTGACGTGGCTATTTGAAGCTATATATATCAGACATTTAATTGGAATGGAATGTGCTGGTTTCTATGATAATGTATATGATTCGGACATTCAATCATATTGCAATACAAAATCGACATATATTAATTTGCGTGCTCTACAGTTAATCAGTAGCGCAAGACCGATTTTTGATGTATTATTGGCGGCAATATTTCGTCGTCAGGTGACAAAATTTGAGATCATGAAAACTGGAAGCGCCAAGCGGGTTTCAAAACTACATAGAAATGTTTTATTATTTTCTGATCTAAATAGGTTATTTTGCAATTCAAAGGGAAATAGTCAGAATGACGGGAACGACATGCCGTTCGTTCTTTCTCCCGAAAAAACTAAATGTTTGCCTCCTGAAATCAAACTTGACAGTATTGGCCAGTATCAGACGACTTTCGCTGACAAAATACCTGTTCCAACTCCAGAAATAGTGTGCACAAATTATATTAGCGATGATACTATTACCAATATTTACCCCACTACAGAGCAATCGGGTGTTAAGGAACAGATACACAATCCTGAAATTAATCATGAAGTTAATCTCCGCCTATCGACGCCATATTTTCAACAAATTTCTCCGATTTCTAATAATCAAACTTTTGACGTCCAAACTACAAATCGAACAAAAGCTCAAGGGCAACTGTTACAACAGCTGCAGCTGAGCGATATAGGGAAATCCATTCCAACAATTACATGTCATTCTAATTCAGTTGAGAGTATTAATCATATCGGATCGAACTCTGCATCTTCTCTGACCAGTTCACCACCTCTTGACCTGAAGTATTTGCCTCTAGATACAGTTCGTGGGACTCCAGTGAGTGTAATGAAAGTATCTTCAGATGCATCAATGACGTCCGGTCGACATAGTTTTGGAGCGAATGATGAAACCGATTTGAAGTATTTGCGATTGGAATCAGTTATTGGAAGTCCAATAAGCAGCGCAAGCCTGTCTCCACTGGTACCTTCAAAACCCGCAAGTCCGCAATTGATGAGCGTTGAGCCGCCGCCTGAATTTACGTATTTGCGCATCGATACCGTGATGGGGAGTCCAGTGAGCAGCACAAATGTGTCTCAAAGTCCGTCGCCACTTCCATCACTTAGATTACAGAAAAGAAAAGGCTCATTAACAGTGTCAAGAAGCCGCGCCGCTTTAGCGATATGCAGAGTAAAATCAAATATTAGAAATAAATTTGGTGGCAGAATTCATTCAATTCATGAGTCATAATGTTTTATACTGTACTGTATATTACAGTAGGTAAATAACCCGAATACATTATTACATTCGTTTTTCCAATTAATGCTTAAAAATATTAATTGTTGTTTTTTCCCTAATTGTGGTACGTAGGAAAAACACAAAATAACGCGATGCTGATGCTGATGCTGATGCACCGGTATACGACGATGATATACAGTTCAATTCAAATTGGCGAGATATGTAAAGCGTTCTCGTCCGGTTCTAAAGTAAAGTAAAGTAAAGCCAAGTTATAGTAACAAGGATTGTTGTTTATAAACCAAATGTCGCACATTGCAGTTTTGTTAAGCTGTTAACTCCATAGAAACAGTAATTTATAACTATAATTTATAAATTTTTGGGGACTTTATTTACATCTTAGTTTAATATTGCCTCAATTTAGTGACACGAACCCCGTGACACATGAGAATGTCTAAACTGAATTTGACAAAAATATTTATGCAAAAGCAATGCGAATTATAACGTTTGTTAAAAAACTCCGATAGTTTCAAGAAATCATTTTACTCGATCGCAATTTATGAGTTATAGAGATGATGATGATGATGATAATGATACCAATAATAATGTTATTTTATGCAATACCTTTAGTGTTGTTATATTTGGGAACTCATAATGCTTTAAAAAATCCAACCTGGAAAAAATCAACTCAAACAACGCAAACAATGATTCGGTAACATGAAGCCCGTTTATTGCTTCGGTTATGCCAGTGTAGCTACTGTACATTAAGTAATAAAGCGGCCCGGTCTTTAGAAAAATGTTGGTTCTAATGCTCCGGAAAAAACATTGTTTTCACCATTTTTGTAGAGAATTTAATGTAGAATCAACTTGTACAAATCTTATATCGCTACCATGTATAATTTTAGAGTTATACCTTCACATGTCAGGGTTACCCCGTCAAAAAAGATAATAATTTTCTGAAAAAATGAATATTTTCTAACTTTTTAAATATTAGAAAAATATAAATTTGCCAAAGAAATATATTGCAAAAAACGACAGAATTACACACAAACCTGGTACTTGACCTACATTTTACAATTCACACGCCTTTGACCACAAGGCTATCGCGCTGCGAGAAGATCACTCCAAAATATTCTTATAAGAATGTTATAAGAAATATCAAATACATTTTTCATTATAATATTATTATTGACTTACACAAAAAACATACTCAGACACAAAATGAAAGAAACAATATGCACTAATGATGAGGCGGATAGTCTGTGAAGCACGAAATACAAAGCCCAGGTTTATCAGAGCATAGA
Source organism: Nemertoderma westbladi (assembly GCA_032718475.1). Classification (NCBI taxonomy): domain Eukaryota; kingdom Metazoa; phylum Xenacoelomorpha; order Nemertodermatida; family Nemertodermatidae; genus Nemertoderma; species Nemertoderma westbladi. Next base: position 31,164 of record JAUCBJ010003054.1, on the reverse strand, counting down.
GGACAAACATATTGGGATTTTTTTAACCTTTTTGCTTCCCCAGCATAATCGACACCGCCTTTGAGGATGTTTTACTTTCTGAGTTGGATCAAGTTTTACTAACTTGTGGCGGGGAGGTTCAATTTCAGTGCTCCTAGGAAGTGCCAAAGGAGTCTTAGTAGGGTGTCGGATCGCCTTTGTGGGAACTTGTGTTAGGTGATCCACAACATCTAACATGAATTCATAAAATCTGAAATGCTTTGGTTTCCTATCTGCACGGAATCTTATAAAACTGTTCAATGCTAGCCGTTGTAGGAAATGTATTCCGAGTTTCACGAACCAAGTTTGAATTTTCCGCACAGCTCTGCAGGATGCGATCATTTGGTCGGTCATATCCACTCTATTCGCTATTAGAGCAACAACTTTTAGAGCATTCAACTCTACAGTCAGCAGTACGCAATAACTAAAAAACCATTCAGCTGAACAGTTACTTACATTAAACTATTCGATTTTATTCATTTCAGTGAGCGTGTGAGGGCTATCACCTGGTATGCAAAAAATTACAAACACACAATAGGGATATTGTTTGCCTATGATCTGAAGGGGACCAATATAGTCAAAGTACATCTTTCCTGGTTTTTCACTACAGCGATCGACTATACATGTTCTCGGGGGAATACCTGGTTTGTTAACAAACGAAGTGGATGTGGAATTAAGTTTGTCGAAAACACACACCCCCCCCCCCCCCCCCCCCGGCACGCCTTAGCTTGGAAATATGACGAAACGAAACGCACGAACGTCCACGAAACGCAACTTTCCCGAAGATGCCAGAGTAATGCAATAAAATCATAATTGTATGTTAGTTTTAGTGAACCCATGTTTGGTATGATTAGCTTTCATATCTTATGTAATTCCCGAACACACCCACGAAATGATTAATTAACTGATAAACCCATAAGTGTTATATCAACTTTAGTTACAGTTTATCTAAGTAATTTTTGTATTTGCTACTAATAAACAATACTACCCTGTACCAAGGCCACCGTAATATATTACTATGGCCTTGCCTGTACTATTATTATCGAAGATATCAGTAGCGCTATAAACCGTTTCTAATTAATTTGTTAGACACTTTCTAGACTTTCATAAATTTAAATTATTAAAATACAATTGAATATAGGGAGGGGTCTTTCAGGAAGACCTCCATGTTAGCTCTCGCCAGCCTGTTTACTGTATCTACCAAGGAAATATAATATCTTAATTAACCATAATATTGACAACATGTACGTACAGTAAGTAATTGTTATGTAATGGATGTTACTTAAACACTAAAAGTAATGAAGATGTTTGTTAGAAGTTTATATAGATGTCAAAGGATTGTCCGAGCTCGCTCGACCTTGTAGTAGTAGTAAGATGTTACTACATTGTAGTTAATGTGTTGTGATTAATTAAGTCAGAATTTAGTTGTGAATTTACTACACATTGCATAGCTTTGATTTAAGTAAGCCGCTAATATTATTATTCATTGTTAAAGGGACCACAAAGGGAAACAATGAAAGGCAATAATATGAAGGCAAATTATTTGTTTTCTTCATTCTACAAACTTTTGCCTTTTTTGCAAATTCAATCAAAAAGACAAATTACTAGCGATGATTTCTTTAGGCCACTACCTGATAACTTAACAGCTGATCATCAATACAAAAATTTACTTGGAAGTTTAAAAGAGAAGGTGAGTAAACTATTATGTTATTATTAATGTAGGATGATGAAGAATAAATATTTACCTCAGAAGACTGAGGGATGTGATCTAATTCCTTTAATCTGGCAATCCATTGTCAATCTTATGACTTAACAACATTTCTTGACGATTATTTATTGTTTCAATTTGAGAGACAGGGGGCAAATCCCATCTTTACGAATTAATCTCCCGCCTCAATGTAAAATTCTCAATTTAGGGAAAGGAGCAGGTTCCAGATAATAAACTAAACACAATAGAACAGGTTACAGTTTTATTTGTGAGAGTAATCAGCTGTTATTTGCGTCCAATTTCCCCTGGAGAGGGATGAGTTTTTATTGCATCAAGTTTCCCCCCTATCTGAGATCCTGATAGATATAATTAATATAAAGCAAACATTGCAAAAAAATAGACTTCTAGAAAATTGCAATTAAAATAAACAAATATATCTACCACACCATAAACAAACCCATCCCCAGTGAATGTCACAGCTTCACCACTGGTGGGGCTCGGTACCGATCCAGTTCCCCCCCCCCCCCCCCCCCCCCCCCCCATCTGCAATTTGAAGTTCCGAATATAGATGCTCTAATATTGGTAGATGATTGTTTAACGAGTAAACCTCACTCAACATCGATAGTTGATGTGTCCATTTCTCCATCCGTAACATTCTGAAATGCACGTAATAAGTACGTCAGCAATGTACATTTTTCCAGTCTACAGTTAGATTGTAATTTAACAATGTGACCAATTATAGAGACTATGTAGTTTGTACAGTAGTTACTTTTGTAGCAACTAATAAAATGTTATAATGTTATAGATAGATAGATTTATTTATATATTATGCAAACAATAGAAACCAATACATTAACTCGATACAATTAATGTATAGTAAGTATTGCCCAACATAACAAAGATAACCCCTAAAGCTTTGCAGCTTATTTCCAATAATATAACTTTAAGTCAGGATGAGTATTAGCCTACGGCCGCAGCCTATGGGCTTACGGGCCTATGGGCCCACAACTACGGCACGGTGTCACGACTTCACCGGCGGTGCAGGCTGTTATCGCGCCCCTAACGGACCCGGTCGTTCCTCCGACCTCACTGACGGTGCAGGCGGTTGTCGCGCCTGCAACGGACTCGGTCGTTCATCCGAATTCACCGGCAGTGCAAGTGCAGGCGTTTGTCGCGCCCTTAATGGACTCGATTGTTCCCCTGATTTCACCGGCGGTGCAGGCGGTTGTCGCGCCAGTAACAGACTCGGTCATTCCTCCGACTTCACCAGCGGTGCAGGCGTCAGTCGCGCCCGTAACGGACTCAATTGTTCCCCTGACTTCACCGGCATTGCAGGCAGTTGTCGCGCCCATAACGCACTCGATTGTCCCTCCGACTTCACCAGCGGTGCAGGCAGTTGTCGCGCCAGTAACTGAGTCTGTCGTTCCTCCGACTTCACCAGCGGTGCAGGCGGTTGTCGCGCCCGTAACAGACTCAGACGTTTCTCGGACTTCACCGGCGGTGCAGGCTGATGTCGCGCCCCTAACGGACTCAGTCGTTCCCCCGACTTCACCGGCGATGCAAGAACCATGCAACAAGCGCTCGGACTGCTGCCAGTGTTGGTACGCTGACGACGCCTCGGCTGTTGGCAGACTAACAGCTGTACATCGGTGGTGGTTGATGCTGAAAGAATTCAGCCCCTCAATCGGATACTTCCCCGAGCCAAGTAAGAGCCAGTTGGTTATCAAACATGGACTGGAAGACGCTGCCCATAAGATATTCGGCTCCAGCGGTGTCCGGATATCTCACGGCCACCGCTTTCTTGGAGGCTATGTTGGTGACTCCGTTGGCAAGCGGGCGTTTCTAGTGGAGAAGGTGTCTGGCTGGACGAAGTCCATCGACATCCTAGCGGACGTCGCGACAGAGTTCCCTCAGACAGCCCACTCAGCGATGAGCCACTGTCTGCAAGCTGAGTGGGACTACATCCTCCGGGTGTGCAAGCCACATGAGTCAGAACTCTCTCCGATCCGGTCGATGTTGGTCAACCGATACATCCCCTCTCTCTTTGGTTCGACCCCCAGCCCGGCCCTCGATCGGCTCCTGCTTCTCCCGGTCCAACATGGTGGTCTGGGCATCCGGGACCCCATCAAGCAATCCGGGCCGGCCCATCTCGCATCGACTTCCGGTACTGCGAGGGTTGTGGAGGCCATAGAGACTGGCGGGCGTCTCCACGTCGCTGACCACATCGCCTGCCTCAAGACAGCCCTTGTCGAGTGTCGACAGACACAGGACGCCGCCTGTAAGGCCAAATTCGAGGCATCTCTGGCGGCGTTCCCACCTGATCGGCGGCGAACTGTCAGCCGGGCAGAGAAATACAAGATTGGTGGATGGCTCTCCGCGTAACCCTCACCCATAGACCACACCGACCTGGACCCGCAGTCTTTTCGGGACAACCTTGCGTTGTGGTATAGTATGGCGCCCCCAGACCTTGCAGTAAACTGCGATGGCTGCGGCGAGCCCTTCGACACTGCGCACACTCTCAGCTGCAAGGTCGGAGGGCTAGTTATTCGCCGGCACAATGAGATCCGGGACGTGTTTGGTGACCTTCTTGCGGAGGCCATCGGTGCGACTAATGTCGAGCGGGAGGTCACCCTGGCCGAAGGTCACCTGGTCTCGGATGGGCAGGCGGTGGAGGGGGTAAGGGCGGATTTGGTATCCAGGGGTGTTTGGGCGAACCAGTTAGAGGCGTCTTTCGACGTATCGCCACTTCCTATGTTCGCTCCAACGCCTCAACGGAGACCTTACTCGCCCAGAGGGAGCGGGTCAAGCGGGCCCACTACCAGGATCCCTCAGGATGCACTTCACCCCGTTGGTGTTCCACCGACGGTGTGTGGAGTGCGGAGGCGGCTGTATTCATCCGGCACCTTTGCGGAGACCCTATGCTCTAAGAGGGTCGGGATGAGACAGCGGGGTTTGGGAGAGGTTTTGGGTGCGGTGAGGCGGCGGCTGCAGTTTGGTCTCCTTTGGGCGACCTCTCTGTGCCTCCAGGGTGGTAGGAGGCCGTGACGGGGCCTCGGGTTTGGGGATTGGGTGGGGATTCGGGGTGTTGACCCAGATATGTACTGATTACATACCTGTTTCTTTATTGTAAATATTCATTGTTAACCTGTGCTTCAATCTTAATTATTCTACTTAATTAATTTGTGATCATTTGTGCTTCGCCTGATTTTATATTTTATTAATGGAATAATAAATTCGATATGTGATTTATATATTATGCAAACAATAGAAACCAATACATTAACTCGATACAATTAATGTATAGTAAGTATTGCCCAACATAACAAAGGATAACCCCTAAAGCTTTGCAGCTTATTTCCAATAATATAACTTTAAGTCAGGATGATCATTAGCCTATGGGCTTACAGGCCTACGACTGCAGCCTATGGGCCCACAACTACGGCACGGCGTCACGTCATGCAAACTTACATTCACATATGTCTCCAATATAATACAAGTAGTAACCATCAGTTAATGTACATTCGATGTGATGATATTGTATTAAAATTATAGTATTCATTTTATACATTATACATTGCAGACTGTGGAAGGAGGAACCAAGGGAAAGTTTAATATCATGAAAACATTAATAAGAACCTATTTAATGGAGTTCCTTATGTGCAGTTTCTTTGAAACTTTTCACGAACTTTGCCTTTTGGTTAAAGTAGTATTTCTGCAACGATTAATTGAGTACTATTTACAAATAGACAGCACTATTACACGGGAAAGAGCATTGGTCGATTGCCTCATCATTGGATTAGCTTCTTTCTCATCAATACTATCATCTACAAACGCATCTTTCTATTCTAAACTATTATCAATCAAGGTTAGAGTTGGGTGCAGTGCTCTTATTTATTCTAAACTACTTACATTAGACGCAGCAGGAATCCAAAGCACAACGATCGGTCAGATAACCAATATCTTGTCATCAGATGTTGGACGATTTGATACTTTTGCATTATTTGGGAATTGCCTGGTTTCTGCCCCAACCACAGTACTAATTAGTTTACCTTTGATGTTTTACTACCTGGGGTGGTCTGGTATTTTTGGGATATGTCTTATGATGTTAACCATACCGTTAAGTTTGGGATTTGCAAAGTTATTTTCACGATTACGAAGTAAGGCGACACAATTGACTGACAAACGAATAACATTGATGAGTGAGTTATTAGATGGTATAAAATCGATCAAAGTCTACAGTTGGGAGAAATTATTTGAAGATGCTGTAAAAATTGCCCGCACTAAAGAATTCTCACAAATTAATACAATGACATCTTGCCGAGTATTCTATACTGTCATCATGTTTTTCTACGTCAACATTGTAACTTTTTGTGTATTTGTCCTATACACATCAATTGGGTTTAAATTAAATATCATCACAGTTCTCACAATAAATATCGTTTTGTCAAGTTTAATTTCCAGTTTAATTGGTTTTGCTAAAGCGGTACGTGAATGCGGGGAACTTCAGTGTTCGTTTCAACGTATCAATGCATTTATAGGCTTTAGCTGCGAATTATTTTTTGTTGAAGAATTAGAAAGAAGTGCAAAAGATAGAAATATGGCATATTGTTTATTAGATCCTAAAGATGTTGTTGTAAATGTCGAAAATATTTCAGGTCGATGGTGTACCAAAAATACAGCACATAATATATCATTTAGAGCCTATTTCGGAGAAATAGTATACGTAATAGGACCAGTTGGTTCTGGTAAGTCTAGTCTGCTACAGGCAATATTAGGTGAGTTGCCCATAGAAACTGGATCTATCGAAAAATATGGAAAGATGGCCTATGTATCGCAGACACCATTCATATTCTCAGGAACTGTACGAGACAATATTTTAATGGGACAAATGTTTGAGCAAGAATGGTACGATCGTGTCATTGAACTTAGCTGCTTAACGATGGATCTACTCATTTTTAAAGATGGGGATAATACGTTGGTTGGAGAAAAGGGTATTTCATTATCTGGTGGTCAGAAATTGCGCATTGCTATGGCGAGAGCGGTTTATTCTAGAGCAAATATATATCTTATGGATGATCCTCTTTCAGCTGTAGACAGACGAGTGGCCAAGAACTTAGTTGATAACTGTTTGAAGCACTGCCAATCAAGAGGAATCGTAATTATGGTTACCCACCTATTGCAAATTATCCCTGAAAATTCTATAATTGTGTCTCTTTATGCCAGTGATGCCAATCTAACTCAAAATAATATGGACATCTCTTCAGATACATCGAAATCTGAAGAAGATAATAATTTAACCAATAATTATGAATACGAAGTGAAGGTTGATAATAAATTCAGCAACATATTAGATAATTCCCGCGAGGCAATTATAGAAAGAAAAATTATGGCATCCTCAAGTTCAACTTTTATAGAGTTTATTAAAGCTGGTTTGAATTTACCCCGACTTATAGTTTTAATATTAACACTTATGTTAGCATATATATTTATATCACTCTCCGACTATTTTTTGGCAACCTGGGCAATGCTGGGATCATTAAAAAACACACACAATGGTAGTAATATCAACATCATCAAACAATTCATCAGTGAGAGCATTTGGATTGACATTGTATTTGCTTATGCTTATCTAATTTTTTCTTATGTTTTCTGGGGGACGATCAGTGTGTTCTCAGTATATACCATTACCTTAGGTGCATCAAACAATTTACACAATAAAATTATCAAAACGGTCTCATGTGCACCAATGGCATTTTTCCATAAGAATTCTGCAGGAGGAATATTAAACCGATTCTCTAAAGACTTGGCAATATTAGACAACATTATCCCAGATTTATGTGCAGATATGGCGCATTATATATGCCGTTGCTCTTTCGCTATTTTGCTTTCCGGAATAGCTAACCCTTGGACTTTAATGATATCTATTCCTATTATCATTATAGTTATTTCGATTCGAATGCATTTGATGAAGACTCTTAAACAAGTTAAACTTCTGGAAGGATCAGCTAGAACTCCAGTGTTTCAACATGCATCTGATACAATAGAAGGTCGGGATGTCATAAAAGCATTCGATGTTCAGGCAATTTATGTGAAAAGTTTTTTCAACCACTTGGACAAACATACAGAATCATTGCATATGGTATATAAAATCCACTCACTGCTTGCTATATCAGTTTCTATGTCTTATGCTATTTATAGTATAATTGTTTTAATCATTACTCTCTACATGGATAGCTTTGTATCCAAAGAAATTTTATGTATTGCAATATCGTATGTGTTTGGCTTAGTCAATGTTGTTGTAAACCTTATTCAAATTTCTGCTAAGCTAGAAATTAATTTAACATCTGTAGAGCGAATTCTTAATTTTGCAAAACTTGACCAAGAGAAAGCATTCTACAATCCAGATGTTAAATTACCAATTGATTGGCCGAATACTGGAGTCATTTCTTTCAAAGACGTCAAACTTACATATGGTGATAATGAGGTGTTGCATGGAATCAATTTTGTAACTCGGCCTTTTGAGAAAATAGGAATTGTAGGACGAACAGGAGCTGGTAAATCCTCGTTGTTTACAGTATTGCTTCGCCTTGTAGAACCTCAAGGAATAATCATGATAGATGATGTTGATATAACAGAAATTGGTTTACATGATTTACGGAAGTCAATAGCGGTCATTCCACAGGATCCTTTTCTGTTTCAAGGTACTTTGCGCTACAACTTAGATCCTTTCAATGAATTTGGCAGTATAGAGATCATTAAAGCTCTAGAATATGTTTATTTGAAAACATCACTAGAATTGAGACTTGATCCGAGTTATTGTCCAATTACACAAAATATTGAAAATATCGACGTTTTGAATTTTAAAATTGAAACCTGTGGCAATAACCTCAGTGTTGGGGAGAAGCAATTAGTTTGTTTAGCAAGAGCAATGTTACGAAACTGTAAAGTTGTGCTTATTGATGAGGCAACATCATCCATTGATCAGTTTACAGATGGAATTATACAGAAGATAATTTCAAATAGTTTCTCTAAAGCAACTGTGTTGACAATAGCCCATAGGGTTAATACTATCGTGAATTGCAACAGGATAATAGTGATGAGTGAAGGAAAGATTGAAGAATTTGAAGAAACAAAACGTGTACTAAAAAATAATAACATATATAGAACTAGTATTCGATAAATAATACGTAGGTGGTAAACATCTGTTTATCACTCATTTTAGTTTTGCGATTCAAAATTACTTGCTTCACATAAAACACTGCTGTACTGCTTTTACCAGTAGGCCTACCGGTAGCAGGTATCTGGGCTTATAGATTGCAGTATTTTACGTACCGGTAGCTGTGTTCAATGCAGCAACGATAGACGGTACCGGAAGCCGTAGTACAGTAGGCCTAGTACTGTATATAGGCCTAACCTATGTAACAAATTCAGAAATGAAACTTAATAAAAAAGATACCGGTACGGGGCTTAATACTCAACTACCGGCAGACCGGTGCACAAAATATTGCAATATATAGGCCTACACATGCAGACGTGCGACAGTTAGATTGGTAAAAGCAGTGCAGCTCAGCTGTGTTAGAAGAAAGTAATCTTAATTTGGCGATATTTTAAACGCAACTAAATGTACAATGTATAAAAATGACCATTAATTTCAATATTTATTTTCACTTGTCTGCATGGTTGATTGTTTTTAGATTAATTTTCATTTGACGGTCCAGTACGGTCCAGTTCGCCACACTTTCGATCCAGTTCGGTTCAGTTCGGTTCAGTTCGGTTCAGTTCAGTCCGGAATTGTGGGGAGTACTATCCAATAACATAACATTAGTGAAAAATATCTTTTTCCATTACGTTTGTTTTTATATCGGATAAATTGTTTTATTGGAAAAAAAAAATCACAAATTTTATCACTGTTTACGATGTAGTATTATTTTGTACAAGTACGTAAAGCCGTTAGATTTTAGTCATCTATCTTACTCACTGTATGCTGAAAAATTTGCGAAAAACTTTTTTTTCAATAATAATCAGATTAGTTTGATTTTTTATTATTCTTACATCCGGATTTCGCGCCAATGGCCCTTAATCAGTAAATTGGTCAGGTATTAAACAATGTAAAATTGCACAAGTAGGACACTTGAAGCAATATTAGTGTATCATTAGATTATATCACTCATTTTTAAAAATGTTAGTGAGAATAAACGTATTTTTCAAATAAAATGGTATTATATTATATCGCGATAACTCTATTGGACTCAATATATATTTACTCCAAATTAAAATATCATAGGGTAGGGAGTTCCTGACACGGGCCTGGTGACACGCGTAGCGTCTGGTTGACAGTGTAGCGTCTAGGTAAAATACAACAACAGCTTTTGCTTTTGCTTTTTCAACTTTAACTAAAACTTTTTTTAAGTGGCTCGATATTTTTTAGTGATACTAACTTTTGTTTGATTTTTCACACCACAGACTATTATATTCTCTATTTTTTTAATTGTTTCTTTCTTGTCTAAAATGTGGAAATTTTCTACATTATCCTTAATAGTGAAAAAAACCTGAAATATGGCATATTCTAGTTGGTATATGAACCGAGATCTTGACATACTAAGTAATCAGTACATAAAATTTCAACCAATTCGGACGAACACATTTGGAGAAATTTGGTACTGGAATTTTCACAAAATGTCCAAACTGAGAAAAACTGATTGAAAGATAAAATCAATTAAATAACTAGTCTCAGTTGAAAATATTATATCTCAACCATGAAGTGAGAGACAGAGGGCGAAACTGGACATAAATCCCTTCTCGGTGAATTTATTTCTTGTCTCAATGTTAACTTATCAATTTTAGGAAAGGAGCAGGTTACAGTGGCATGCTATTCTAACCGAAAGAATATAAACGAATGTCAATCGCACAGGTTACAGTTTCATTTTTGGAAGTAATCAGCTGTTATTTACGTCAATTTCCCCCAGGCGAGGGATGAATTTTTTTGAGTCGAAAATCTCTGTAAAATGAAGGGAGGCTAAAGTTCAAAATGTTCGATTGGGTTTTTTGAGTGTGCTGAATAGCAGAATAGCAGAATGAATAACATAGAACACTGACCTGACCAGCCTTTCAGTTAAATATGATGGGTATTGAACCATCTGCATCTTAATTTATGTATGTATTCATCTAAAACAAAATGTGACTGTGAGACACTACTACTTACATGGCTATATAACTCAAGAATGGAACATGGCATTAATAGAACTTTTTCAGATTGCAAATCTCAATTAGAGGGACATAGATGATCCAGAAAATTTTAAGCCTTTGTTAAGTAATAACTGACAATCAGATTGACTGACGATAGTCAGTAAGTTTAATACTGCTAATACCTGAATACCATAATATGTTCTACATACAGATACACGACAGAAACAGTTAACATTCTAACAGCGTACCGGAAACAACAATAACAATCTTCCCCTTTTACATTTTTAAGTAAAGTATTCAACTACAGTAACGAAACAAACATCAAAGTAAATCAATTCTATTAAGTCCTAATGAAAATCAAATTACAGTCAATAATATAGTGTGGTGTTTTTAATATAGTGTGGTGTCTTTAATATAGTGTGGTGTTTTTAATATAGTGTGGTGTCTTTAATATAGTGTTGTGTCTTTAATATAGTGTGGTGTCTTTAATATAGTGTGGTGTTTTTAATATAGTGTGGTGTCTTTAATATAGTGTTGTGTCTTTAATATAGTGTGGTGTCTTTAATATAGTGTGGTGTCTTTAATATAGTGTGGTGTCTTTAATATAGTGTGGTGTCTTTAATATAGTGTGGTGTCTTTAATATAGTGTGGTGTCTTTAATATAGTGTTGTGTCTTTAATATAGTGTGGTGTCTTTAATATAGTGTGGTGTCTTTAATATAGTGTGGTGTCTTTAATATAGTGTGGTGTCTTTAATATAGTGTTGTGTCTTTAATATAGTGTTGTGTCTTTAATATAGTGTGGTGTCTTTAATATAGTGTGGTGTCTTTAATATAGTGTTGTGTCTTTAATATAGTGTGGTGTCTTTAATATAGTGTGGTGTCTTTAATATAGTGTGGTGTCTTTAATATAGTGTTGTGTCTTTAATATAGTGTTGTGTCTTTAATATAGTGTGGTGTCTTTAATATAGTGTGGTGTCTTTAATATAGTGTGGGGTCTTTAATATAGTGTGGTGTCTTTAATATAGTGTGGTGTTTTTAATCTAGTGTGGTGTTTTTAATATAGTGTGGTGTCTTTAATATAGTGTGGTGTCTTTAATATAGTGTTGTGTCTTTAATATAGTGTGGTGTCTTTAATATAGTGTTGTGTCTTTAATATAGTGTGGTGTCTTTAATATAGTGTGGTGTTTTTAATATAGTGTGGTGTCTTTAATATAGTGTTGTGTCTTTAATATAGTGTGGTGTCTTTAATATAGTGTGGTGTCTTTAATATAGTGTGGTGTCTTTAATATAGTGTGGTGTCTTTAATATAGTGTTGTGTCTTTAATATAGTGTTGTGTCTTTAATATAGTGTGGTGTCTTTAATATAGTGTGGTGTCTTTAATATAGTGTGGGGTCTTTAATATAGTGTGGTGTCTTTAATATAGTGTGGTGTTTTTAATATAGTGTGGTGTTTTTAATATAGTGTGGTGTTTTTAATATAGTGTGGTGTTTTTAATATAGTGTGGGGTCTTTAATATAGTGTTGTGTCTTTAATATAGTGTGGTGTCTTTAATATAGTGTTGTGTCTTTAATATAGTGTTGTGTCTTTAATATAGTGTTGTGTCTTTAATATAGTGTGGTGTCTTTAATATAGTGTGGTGTCTTTAATATAGTGTGGTGTCTTTAATATAGTGTGGTGTTTTTAATATAGTGTGGGGTCTTTAATATAGTGTGGTGTCTTTAATATAGTGTTGTGTCTTTAATATAGTGTTGTGTCTTTAATATAGTGTGGTGTCTTTAATATAGTGTGGTGTCTTTAATATAGTGTGGTGTCTTTAATATAGTGTGGTGTTTTTAATATAGTGTGGGGTCTTTAATATAGTGTGGTGTCTTTAATATAGTGTGGTGTCTTTAATATAGTGTGGTGTCTTTAATATAGTGTGGTGTCTTTAATATAGTGTGGTGTTTTTAATATAGTGTTGTGTCTTTAATATAGTGTGGGGTCTTTAATATAGTGTGGTGTCTTTAATATAGTGTGGGGTCTTTAATATAGTGTGGGGTCTTTAATATAGTGTGGGGTCTTTAATATAGTGTGGGGTCTTTAATATAGTGTGGTGTTTTTAATATAGTGTGGTGTTTTTAATATAGTGTGGTGTTTTTAATATAGTGTGGTGTTTTTAATATAGTGTGGGGTCTTTAATATAGTGTTGTGTCTTTAATATAGTGTGGTGTCTTTAATATAGTGTGGTGTCTTTAATATAGTGTGGGGTCTTTAATATAGTGTGGTGTCTTTAATATAGTGTGGTGTCTTTAATATAGTGTGGTGTCTTTAATATAGTGTGGTGTCTTTAATATAGTGTGGTGTTTTTAATATAGTGTGGTGTTTTTAATATAGTGTGGTGTTTTTAATATAGTGTGGTGTTTTTAATATAGTGTGGTGTCTTTAATATAGTGTGGTGTCTTTAATATAGTGTGGTGTCTTTAATATAGTGTGGTGTCTTTAATATAGTGTGGTGTTTTTAATATAGTGTGGTGTTTTTAATATAGTGTGGTGTTTTTAATATAGTGTGGTGTTTTTAATATAGTGTGGTGTCTTTAATATAGTGTTGTGTCTTTAATATAGTGTGGTGTTTTTAATATAGTGTGGTGTCTTTAATATAGTGTGGTGTCTTTAATATAGTGTGGTGTTTTTAATATAGTGTGGTGTTTTTAATATAGTGTGGTGTTTTTAATATAGTGTGGTGTCTTTAATATAGTGTGGGGTCTTTAATATAGTGTGGTGTTTTTAATATAGTGTGGTGTCTTTAATATAGTGTGGTGTCTTTAATATAGTGTTGTGTCTTTAATATAGTGTGGTGTCTTTAATATAGTGTGGTGTCTTTAATATAGTGTGGGGTCTTTAATATAGTGTGGTGTCTTTAATATAGTGTGGTGTCTTTAATATAGTGTGGTGTTTTTAATATAGTGTGGTGTCTTTAATATAGTGTTGTGTCTTTAATATAGTGTGGTGTCTTTAATATAGTGTGGTGTCTTTAATATAGTGTGGTGTCTTTAATATAGTGTGGTGTCTTTAATATAGTGTTGTGTCTTTAATATAGTGTTGTGTCTTTAATATAGTGTGGTGTCTTTAATATAGTGTGGTGTCTTTAATATAGTGTGGGGTCTTTAATATAGTGTGGTGTCTTTAATATAGTGTGGTGTTTTTAATATAGTGTGGTGTTTTTAATATAGTGTGGTGTTTTTAATATAGTGTGGTGTTTTTAATATAGTGTGGGGTCTTTAATATAGTGTTGTGTCTTTAATATAGTGTGGTGTCTTTAATATAGTGTTGTGTCTTTAATATAGTGTTGTGTCTTTAATATAGTGTTGTGTCTTTAATATAGTGTGGTGTCTTTAATATAGTGTGGTGTCTTTAATATAGTGTGGTGTCTTTAATATAGTGTGGTGTTTTTAATATAGTGTGGGGTCTTTAATATAGTGTGGTGTCTTTAATATAGTGTTGTGTCTTTAATATAGTGTTGTGTCTTTAATATAGTGTGGTGTCTTTAATATAGTGTGGTGTCTTTAATATAGTGTGGTGTCTTTAATATAGTGTGGTGTTTTTAATATAGTGTGGGGTCTTTAATATAGTGTGGTGTCTTTAATATAGTGTGGTGTCTTTAATATAGTGTGGTGTCTTTAATATAGTGTGGTGTCTTTAATATAGTGTGGTGTTTTTAATATAGTGTTGTGTCTTTAATATAGTGTGGGGTCTTTAATATAGTGTGGTGTCTTTAATATAGTGTGGGGTCTTTAATATAGTGTGGGGTCTTTAATATAGTGTGGGGTCTTTAATATAGTGTGGGGTCTTTAATATAGTGTGGTGTTTTTAATATAGTGTGGTGTTTTTAATATAGTGTGGTGTTTTTAATATAGTGTGGTGTTTTTAATATAGTGTGGGGTCTTTAATATAGTGTTGTGTCTTTAATATAGTGTGGTGTCTTTAATATAGTGTGGTGTCTTTAATATAGTGTGGGGTCTTTAATATAGTGTGGTGTCTTTAATATAGTGTGGTGTCTTTAATATAGTGTGGTGTCTTTAATATAGTGTGGTGTCTTTAATATAGTGTGGTGTTTTTAATATAGTGTGGTGTTTTTAATATAGTGTGGTGTTTTTAATATAGTGTGGTGTTTTTAATATAGTGTGGTGTCTTTAATATAGTGTGGTGTCTTTAATATAGTGTGGTGTCTTTAATATAGTGTGGTGTCTTTAATATAGTGTGGTGTTTTTAATATAGTGTGGTGTTTTTAATATAGTGTGGTGTTTTTAATATAGTGTGGTGTTTTTAATATAGTGTGGTGTCTTTAATATAGTGTTGTGTCTTTAATATAGTGTGGTGTTTTTAATATAGTGTGGTGTCTTTAATATAGTGTGGTGTCTTTAATATAGTGTGGTGTTTTTAATATAGTGTGGTGTTTTTAATATAGTGTGGTGTTTTTAATATAGTGTGGTGTCTTTAATATAGTGTGGGGTCTTTAATATAGTGTGGTGTTTTTAATATAGTGTGGTGTCTTTAATATAGTGTGGTGTCTTTAATATAGTGTTGTGTCTTTAATATAGTGTGGTGTCTTTAATATAGTGTGGTGTCTTTAATATAGTGTGGGGTCTTTAATATAGTGTGGTGTCTTTAATATAGTGTGGTGTCTTTAATATAGTGTGGTGTCTTTAATATAGTGTGGTGTTTTTAATATAGTGTGGTGTTTTTAATATAGTGTGGTGTTTTTAATATAGTGTGGTGTTTTTAATATAGTGTGGTGTCTTTAATATAGTGTGGTGTCTTTAATATAGTGTTGTGTCTTTAATATAGTGTGGTGTCTTTAATATAGTGTGGTGTCTTTAATATAGTGTGGGGTCTTTAATATAGTGTGGGGTCTTTAATATAGTGTGGTGTCTTTAATATAGTGTGGTGTTTTTAATATAGTGTGGTGTCTTTAATATAGTGTGGTGTTTTTAATATAGTGTGGTGTTTTTAATATAGTGTGGTGTCTTTAATATAGTGTGGTGTCTTTAATATAGTGTGGTGTTTTTAATATAGTGTGGTGTCTTTAATATAGTGTGGTGTCTTTAATATAGTGTGGTGTTTTTAATATAGTGTGGTGTCTTTAATATAGTGTGGTGTTTTTAATATAGTGTGGTGTCTTTAATATAGTGTGGTGTTTTTAATATAGTGTGGTGTTTTTAATATAGTGTGGTGTCTTTAATATAGTGTGGTGTCTTTAATATAGTGTGGTGTTTTTAATATAGTGTGGTGTTTTTAATATAGTGTGGTGTTTATAATATAGTGTGGTGTTTTTAATATAGTGTGGTGTCTTTAATATAGTGTGGTGTTTTTAATCTAGTGTGGTGTTTTTAATATAGTGTGGTGTTTTTAATATAGTGTGGTGTTTTTAATATAGTGTGGTGTCTTTAATATAGTGTGGTGTTTTTAATCTAGTGTGGTGTTTTTAATATAGTGTGGTGTTTTTAATATAGTGTGGTGTTTTTAATATAGTGTTGTGTCTTTAATATAGTGTGGTGTTTTTAATATAGTGTGGTGTTTTTAATATAGTGTGGTGTTTTTAATATAGTGTTGTGTCTTTAATATAGTGTGGTGTTTTTAATATAGTGTGGTGTTTTTAATATAGTGTGGTGTTTTTAATATAGTGTGGTGTTTTTAATATAGTGTGGTGTTTTTAATATAGTGTGGTGTCTTTAATATAGTGTGGTGTTTTTAATATAGTGTGGTGTTTTTAATATAGTGTGGTGTCTTTAATATAGTGTGGTGTTTTTAATCTAGTGTGGTGTTTTTAATATAGTGTGGTGTTTTTAATATAGTGTGGTGTTTTTAATATAGTGTGGTGTCTTTAATATAGTGTGGTGTTTTTAATCTAGTGTGGTGTTTTTAATATAGTGTGGTGTTTTTAATATAGTGTGGTGTTTTTAATATAGTGTTGTGTCTTTAATATAGTGTGGTGTTTTTAATATAGTGTGGTGTTTTTAATATAGTGTGGTGTTTTTAATATAGTGTGGTGTTTTTAATATAGTGTGGTGTTTTTAATATAGTGTGGTGTTTTTAATATAGTGTTGTGTCTTTAATATAGTGTGGTGTTTTTAATATAGTGTGGTGTTTTTAATATAGTGTGGTGTTTTTAATATAGTGTGGTGTTTTTAATATAGTGTGGTGTTTTTAATATAGTGTTGTGTCTTTAATGTAGTGTTGTGTCTTTAATATAGTGTTGTGTCTTTAATATAGTGTGGTGTCTTTAATATAGTGTGGTGTCTTTAATATAGTGTGGTGTTTTTAATATAGTGTGGTGTTTTTAATATAGTGTGGTGTCTTTAATATATCGTTGTGTCTTTAATATAGTGTGGTGTTTTTAATATAGTGTTTTGTGTCTTTAATATAGTGTGGTGTTTTTAATATAGTGTTGTGTCTTTAATATAGTGTTGTGTCTTTAATATAGTGTGGTGTCTTTAATATAGTGTGGTGTCTATTATTATCCATTAATTTGTTTAATAAGTTTATATATCAAGAGTGGATCCACAAGTATGGCTCTCAGCATAGGCATTGATTGATGAACTTCGAGGCTTCGTCGGAGCGTTTGAAGTTTAGTTGAGATCCACTTTCAATCAGTAATATCCACAATAATTTCTTTAATAAATGCAAAATCAATTGCCAATCTTTTATCCAATGGCGCCTTGCCATTAAATAAATCCTGAACCAAACCTTTATGATCAGAATAAAATCGACAATCAACTGACTCCTTAAATATTGAATTGAAGAATAGTTGTACATAGCGGCCCATGTCTACTACACCTTCTACAAATACAAACGTTTCTGCAGATAAGGCGCTTTTATTTACACGTTTAGAGCAACGGCTAGACCAATAAATCAAGTAACGGCCCCAAAACACAAATAAGGCCAATCTAGAAGGGTTTCCAAAGGAAGAATTAACAAAGGTGTGAATATCAGGATAATATTGTAAGCAAGTTTCATTTCTGGAATATTTTAAGGTTATTTTATCCACCTTAATTTTTCTAACTGTCTTGTTCAATAATATTACATCTTCCATACTTGGATTAACAATCCGAGAAAGACTGCCAACTGTATATCCAATATCAGGACGGGTCGGGTATTAATAGTAAGCCACATCAGCTTCCCTAATGTTGACTTGAAATTTGCCTTATACGCAGAATCTGAGATATAATTGGAATCAAAATCTCAGAATGCAAATTTCTTGAATATATTTTTCCTGAGATTTTTCATAAGCACCATCATCTAATTTACTGATATAAATTCCCAAAAACTTCATCCATTTACTACCAACTTTTTGACTCTTTCCTACCTCTAGCAACTCAGATAAACCTTCACGGGGATTTGGTATTCCATCGACTCCCTCAAAAAGGAGATCATCAACATGGGTAACAATTATCCCATCTAGTTTGCTTGTAACAGTGTTGTAATGAGTGTACATAGCAGGATCAAACTGATTCTGTATATTACCAAGCTTAATAAGTTCATTCTGCAATTTTAAATACCAATGTCTACAAGCATCTTGTAAGCCATATACTGCTTTATTTAATTTACAATACATATTCGAGTTCTTATTCCTTAAATATTCTGGAGGTAATACATACACAACCCTTTTATTATTGAAATTATCACTTTGTAGAAAGGCTGTCTTTATATCAATTATCCATATATCCCAGTTTAAAAGTGATGCCATAGACAATAAGACGCGAATTGAAGATCGATCACAAGTAAGTAGGGAGTGTTGTGACTCATACTATGTATTATTATACTGTGCCTGCCATGACATCGGACTAACTCTTAGATATACTGTATATTATCTTGTATGTTATATTGTATGCCTATTCCTATATACTTTGTTACCGGTACTGATCTAATATCATTCTGTATATGGACTATGTGGTATCTTGTCACTTGTCTGCCTGTGGCCTATCGATTTATGTTACCGTTTACTGGTTTATACCTTGTCTTAACCTTTTGCCGCCTTTTAATAATATTGGACCGTGATTGCCGCCTATAAACTATATTTTAGTCGCCACAACAGGGAGAAAGATACAGGGTCTTCTTTAGCCTGAAATCCTTTAACAACTAATCGAGCTGTATTAAAAACAACACTATCAATTTCCTTATCGGTAATGACCCATCGCGTATGCACAGTATTTGCTCCTGTAGGAATTTCCTCAACTTCTGTGTATACATTATTTTCAACCCAATATAAAAGCTCTAATTCTTTTGCTTTATTAATGTCATTTAATAAGGTATTTGCTCATTCTCCATAGTAACCATAATAATTAGGTGCATTCCTTTCTCTTGTTGGATATCTAGATTCAAAAACATAAATCATATTACCCTGTTAGATGCATTAAGGTCATTATCTATATCTGGAATTGCATCGAGCAAATTTGCTTCTATTGATGAATTCCCAGACAGAAATTTGGCAGAAATTTGCAGACTCATTATTTTCATTTATGGTACCAATATTTGAATTTATAGCACTACCATCAGTTGATGTATAGGATACACTTTGCCGCATACTACTAGTTTTGTTAATCATATTTTGATCAGAAATAATTGGTTCATTACATTCTTCAATATCACCAGTCTGTTGTATATTATTATACAACAGATACAGATACTAAAAGCCTAAAGGAATCAACCACGAGATATTCCCCAGAAACCCAAAAGAAAACATTATGTGCCATGGCAAGACTCTGAGGTTACTTGTAAGAGAGAAGATCTTAAGATAGCCTACAAAGTTAAAACCGAACAACCAACAACCGAAAACATTAACAAGGTTGAGAAAGCTAAGGACGATCTTAAATTGGCCTACAGCATCAGCCAGGAAAAGTACATACAGGATAAAACTGAATCAATTACAGTACAACTGCTCACATACAGCAACAATCAAGACCTACCTGGCAAACTGTAACTGAGGTATCTGGTCGGCAAAAAGAGGCGCCTGGAAAGATCACATCAGCGACTTGCTTGGGCAGCCACCAAACACCGAGGTCAGCCCTACAAGGAAAATATATGCTACATATAGAAACAGGGGACTTCACACATGGAGCTCACATAGAGAAACTGCAGCGTAAGAGCCAAAATATATTTCAATAAGTTGTTCAGAAATGGAAAAAATGAGAAAGCGTGTCACAAGGGGGTTGAACCAGCGCTATACGTTTGTTTCGGCCTATCAGGCATCTTCAGTAGCGCTAATAGGTTCAGCCACTCTCCCCTGACATTCACCTTTATATTTATTCCACTTCTACTGAACAGGCAGTCTTTAGTTGCATATCTTATCTCTAAGGATATGAGATAGGAGATATGAGATAAGTTAGAGATAGATGCAACTAAAGACTGACTGCTACCAAGACCGAATTCACGACTTTTAATGTTAATGAAAACTTGACAATAATTGATAATAATCAACTAAGGAAGGTTGACGACTTCCAGTACCTTGGGTCATGGATAGGGTGTAGTTAAAAAGACATAGAAGATAGGAAAGCAAAGACATGGGTAGTTTACATAGGTAAATGGATACCATCTGAAAATCAGATCTCTCCAGGCACCTGAAGACTAAGTTCTTGAGAGAACTTGAGAGAAACGAAATTACAACAACTATGGAGAATCGGAAAGCCTGGAAGGATCTCATTTCCACTGTCCGAGTTCGCTCGATCTAGTAGTAGTATTAGTAGTAGTTGTATATTATCATCATTCGTTTCATCAATAATTCCTAACTACATATTATCATCTAATCGAATCTTGGATCGATAACATCTTATATAACACGACCCATGACTAACTAGCATTTCGGAGCCATTCACAGCAACAACTTTGGCGGGACCATTCCATTTCTCATTGTGATAAATATATCCAGTATCTCGTTAAAGTAATATTGCGATTTGTGGGTCTAATATTTCTTGAAAGGGCCCGGCAGAACTCGGTATGAAGAAACGGTTCTAGTAGCAAACGGTTCCGTGACTTGATTCTTCAGTAATATATGATATATTACTAATTGACTGCTTGACTTTGAATTCTCCAATGCACTAATGTTATCTGTTAAGAAACCTCTAATGTTTGGGACCCTGCTAAATATAATTTGATGGGGAGAATAACCCTGATTATTTGGCCATGCATTCTTTACAAAAGTTGCCATAGCCAAAATTTTATAATCAGAAAAACTTGAATTATCATTCGATGATAAATTTGAAAGCTTGATTCGATGATAAATGTCTTTAATAAGACCATTAAGCCTTTCTGTGACCCCATTACTAAATGGTGAGTATGGTGCTGTCACTGCTGTCACTTCATGAATAAAATTGAGTTTATACAAAGTTCTGTAAGCTTATTGCAATAAATTTACCACCGTTGTCAGTTAATATAGATCGGTTTGGTGGACTGATTGATAGCAGGCAATCAAGCCAGGCATGGTATTCAATAAAACTGGGAGGAAAAGCCAACCAACCACCAAGGTTAAGGCTGAATCTCCTGAAGACCTACTTTGAGAAGCTTCCAAACATAATAGGGTATCGTGTACAGATATGCGCATCTCCTTTGCAGAAATTGGGGGGGGGGGGGGGGGGGGGGGGGGTACCCCCTCAGGAGATATATTTTAAACAGCTCTAACTTCGTGTTGTAGGTCAATATCACTGTTTTTGGTGTTCAGCCAACGTGGGGAAGGCCAAAAAGCAACAAAAATTGAAATTCTAAAATTTTTGTGTTCCTCTAGCGGCGAGTGCGGAATTAAATATTTCACTAAAAACACAACTAGTCCCTTAATATTTATTCAAATGTTTTGAAACCGACTTTTTTGGACTCAGCACATTCGAATCTACAAAAATTATCCAGCCGATTTTTTAACTTATTAATTTTTAAGTAAATAAATTAAATTAATAAATTAAAATTAATAAAATTAATTAACATTTTTAATAAAATTCAAAAAAAATTCAAAAAAGTGCTGTATAATTTTTCCAGATCTTCAAAAAACCTTTCAAACGAACCATAAATTATCGAATTTGGGTGAAAAACGGCGGAGGAGTAGTATTTTGAAGAATTGAAATATCGTCGTGGGAACGACGATTGGGATCACGACAAAGGTCGTGGGAACATGGAGCCTATTCTGGCACTTAGATATAGACTGGCGTCGTCATCCCATTAGTCAACTGTTAGTGGAAAATAAGACAAGACAGATTATTGCATAAAAAACCAAAACAAAAAAAAGTTGATGTATGTGTAGCATAACTATTTCAGCGATATACACCCTAGTGTATTTATTTATGTATTAAGTAAGCGCAGCGAGGGAAGTTTACATAAATAGATAACATATAATATTTGACGTAGTGGTTAAATCCTTTGCATTGAATTTAATCTCCCTGGAGGTCATGGGTTCGATCCCAGAATGGGGACCAGGGATGTTTTCGTTTCTGCACAAATGCTTTAAAGGGTCTAGCTACTAGCCAGGGCGCATCTCTGACTTGCATCCTTAAGTGGTACAGTAGCTAAATGAGTACTGGAGTTTCCTCTGGGGAGTATTAATAGTTCTGGGGGGACCATATTGGAAATAAGTCGTAAGACTTTGTGCACAATCCCTGGCCTAACGACCAGAAGAAAAATTTACTTTCTTTTAAATTACTTAATAAAATGAACAAGGTTCATTCATAAAAGATATAATATTATATCAACGTATTGGTGTTCTGTTTGCTTAATTATTTATTTTAATATTATAATATCTATGAATGTTGATGAAATTCATATCCATTTATGCAAAAACGTTAAGTAACATTTTCTTCAGCCATTTGACAATAATTAGGCAAATAGTTTTTAACATCTTATTTTCAGCGCGAATTCCCCAGATTTATTCTCCCTAAATGAAACTGGTACTCAGTGGGTTTTTAAGGTCCCCCGACCGAGATAACATACTCCTTACAGGGGTTTATGTGCTCTTTTCATATATATATAATATATATATATATAATATATATATATATATATATATATGTATATTCGTTGTAGCTAAAACGTTTAATTTGTTATATGCAGTGACGTTCTAGCTACTCCAAGTTATATGCGGTAGACGTTTTGGTAGATTTTAAACGTTTTGGCTACGAGTAGCCAAAACGTTATCAAGTAGCCAAAACGTCTTCACCAAAAATTGGTTTAACATCTAACGGATTATATATACATATATAACGGATTACAATATGTTTGAGGAGCTTCTGTCAGCCAGTAGGTAGGTTTCCCGTCAGTTTCATAGAATACATAGTTTATGTACAAGTACAGTATATTTTTCACTGTTATTATTTTTTAAGTAATGCCAATGTATACAAAGAGCTAAATTTTATAATAATCGGCCTTATATTTTACGAAAACTAACATCATCATCATGGTGGTTAACTTCAAATTTTAATAGTAATATTACTACATTTATTCAGCCATACCAATAATAATAAATTCATGTTCATGTTCATATTCAATAAAAATATTATTTAATTCTATGCAAATTCTATTTCAAGCCTTTGACAGACTATACAGTTCACCAAGTTATGTGTTATTCTGAGATATACTAATTAGTAACTGAAGTTCATTTAGAGTGACTTAATTACACAATTGAACGCGGTTATTGTGAGTGTTTTATTTAAGCAATGATTATTGGATCGGAAATTTGGAATGTAAACAGTTGAATTTGGTTTGTGAATTTATTATATATAGTAATGATGATCATCAGTTTGAACTAAGGTGCAGTGCCGTCGGAAGCAACAACATAGCGCCCCCAGATTTCACATTCAGCTATATAGTTTTCCAGTTCATCCCTATTCTCAAGTTTGGTGTCCTTAAGCAGGCCTTTGAGGAAAGTCATTAGCTGTCCACCACACCTATTCTCGAAGGAAGGTTGCCACAGCACGAGATTGCGGACAGGTTGATCCTTCCAGCGAAAACAGTGTCCAACAAGCTTCAGACTGCGTCTCTGCGTTCTGCAGGGTGATGCTGGGTCTTGTCAACGAGATATCGCCCTAGTTGTATAACATATCATTACTTATGTGTACATAGTAGGCATTGCTGTGCACCCTGCGCCGTTTCCTGTTATACTAAAGGATAAGGGGAAAACGGTTATATGATACACCCTAACTGAGGTCGTTTATTGAAAAGCCATAGATTTCCAATGAATTCATTCAAAAATATTAAAATATTTATCGAATTACGGATTAGAGTCTACACTAGGTTGTAATTCAGCGCTTGTACTTTACTTACATCTTGTGCGAGTTAGAATTGAAGTCACTGTAGTGATGACAGGTTTGATTACATTTTAGGTAAGACTTCTTGGACATCACCTTAGATTGCTATATAGATTACGATTTATAGTACGCCCTAGATTAATGCTTTTTTGACTAAGATTAAAATCTATATTTCAGTTCATATAATTCCAGAATGGTAATTCACTATATTTGTCAATCCCAAGTGATCCACTTAGCTATAATTACTAGTTATATTCCTGGAATGAGTAACCTAATGTCCAGTATGCACAACAAAATTATAATTATTTGGAGGATTTTTACTGAAGTTAAGCTGACTGTTTGAATTTCTGCTTAGATTTAAATTAAATCAAAGCCAATATTACAGTCTTACATTTCAAGTAGGACGAAAGATAATATTTAGTCCAAGATTACTTTTTAGATTTCAGCTATATTTCGTCTAAGATTACCCCATAGATTTCAGTTTATATTTCGACCAAGATTAAGACTGACTTAATGTAGAAATGGCGTTTATGTTACATATGTTATTCATAAAATAACGTTCTAGTTACAAGTTTAATAATTATGTATCAAGGTGGTAGGCAAAACGTACTGAGAGATATATGTATGTGACCAGAACGGCACTTTACTATTATTCAAAGTGTACGTACCTCTTAGCTATTATTACTATTAATATTCTTTGAATAGCTGGCAATGAATGTTTATCTAGTACAATGCACACTTACTGTACTGTAAAATATAATTTCTGTAAATATCGTTACTGATATAAAGTTGATGATGTATGTGGTATCTTGTACTAATTACTACTCTACTATTATGTGAAGTTATCATGTAGTGTATGTGAATATCTATATACTACTATACATTACGCTGTTGGTTTTAAACAGTCGGCTTCATTCCGGCTTATATTCCAAGATTACTCTTTGGTTTTCGTCTTAGATTTCAGAATAAATCTAAGCCGAGATTTCAAGTAAGACGAGAGGTTAGATTTTGTTCAAAAATACTTTTTAGATTTCAGATTATGTTTTGTCTAAGATTACACCATAGATTTCTGCTTAGATTTGTCCCTACCCCATAGATTAAAGCTTATATTTCGTCCAAGATTACTCTTTGGATTTCGTCTTAGATTTCAGAATAAATCTAAATCAGGATTGTGGTCTTAGATTTCAAGTTATACGAGATGTTAGATTTGATCCAAAATTACTTTTTAGATTTAGCTTTTAAGATTACAGCATCGATTTCAGCTTAGATTTCGTCCAAGATTACTCTTTGGATTTCCGTTTCGATTTCAGAATAAATATAAGCCAAGATTGTGGTTTGGGACATCAAGTTAGAAGACAGGTTAGATTTCGTCCAAGATTACTTTTTCGATTTCAGATTATGTTTTGTCTAAGATTACCCCATAGATTTCTGCTTAGATTTGTCCCTACCCCATAGATTAAAGCTTATATTTCGTCCAAGATTAAAACTTAATGTAAAAATGACGTTTATGTTACATATGTTATTCATAAAATAACGTTCTAGCTACAAGTTAAATAATTATGTATCAAGGTGTAGGCAAAACGTACTGAGAGATATATGTATGTGACCAGAACAGCACTTTACTATTATTCAAAGTGTACGTACCTCTTAGCTATTATTACTATTAATATTCTTTGAATAGCTGGCAATGAATGTTTATCTAGTACAATGCACACTTACTGTACTGTAAAATATAATTTCTGTAAATATCGTTACTGATATAAAGTTGATGATGTATGTGGTATCTTGTACTAATTACTACTCTACTATTATGTGAAGTTATCATGTAGTGTATGTGAATATCTATATACTACTATACATTACGCTGTTGGTTCTTAACAGTCGGCTTCATTCCGCCGGCTTATATTCCAAGATTACTCTTTGGTTTTCGTCTTAGATTTCAGAATAAATCTAAGCCGAGATTTCAAGTTAGACGAGAGGTTAGATTTCGTTCAAAATTACTTTTTAGATTTCAGATTATGTTTTGTCTAAGATTACACCATAGATTTCTGCTTAGATTTGTCCCTACCCCATAGATTAAAGCTTATATTTCGTCCAAGATTACTCTTTAGATTTCGTCTTAGATTTCAGAATAAATCTAAATCAGGATTGTGGTCTTAGATTTCAAATTATACGAGATGTTAGATTTGATCCAAAATTACTTTTTAGATTTAGCTTTTAAGATTACAGCATCGATTTCAGCTTAGATTTCGTCCAAGATTACTCTTTGGATTTCCGTTTCGGTTTCACAATAAATCTAAGCCAAGATTGTGGTTTGGGATATCAAGTTAGACGAGAGGTTAGATTTCGTCCAAGATTACTTTTTCGATTTCAGATTATGTTTTGTTTAAGATTACCCCATAGATTTCTGCTTAGATTTGTCCCTACCCCATAGATTAAAGCTTATATTTCGTCCAAGATTAAAACTAATGTAAAAATGACGTTTATGTTACATATGTTATTCATAAAATAACGTTCTAGCTACAAGTTAAATAATTATGTATCAAGGTGTAGGCAAAACGTACTGAGAGATATATGTATGTGACCAGAACGGCACTTTACTATTATTCAAAGTGTACGTACCTCTTAGCTATTATTACTATTAATATTCTTTGAATAGCTGGCAATGAATGTTTATCTAGTACAATGCACACTTACTGTACTGTAAAATATAATTTCTGTAAATATCGTTACTGATATAAAGTTGATGATGTATGTGGTATCTTGTACTAATTACTACTCTACTATTATGTGAAGTTATCATGTAGTGTATGTGAATATCTATATACTACTATACATTACGCTGTTGGTTCTTAACAGTCGGCTTCATTCCGGCTTATATTCCAAGATTACTCTTTGGTTTTCGTCTTAGATTTCAGAATAAATCTAAGCCGAGATTTCAAGTTAGACGAGAGGTTAGATTTCGTTCAAAATTACTTTTTAGATTTCAGATTATGTTTTGTCTAAGATTACCCCATAGATTTCTGCTTAGATTTGTCCCTACCCCATAGATTAAAGCTTATATTTCGTCCAAGATTACTCTTTGGATTTCGTCTTAGATTTCAGAATAAATCTAAATCAGGATTGTGGTCTTAGATTTCAAATTATACGAGATGTTAGATTTGATCCAAAATTACTTTTTAGATTTAGCTTTTAAGATTACAGCATCGATTTCAGCTTAGATTTCGTCTAAGATTACTCTTTGGATTTCGTACTGAGAGATACTGGATATGTATGTGACCAGAACGGCATTTCACTATTTGTAAATCCCAAGTGTGTACTGTATCTCTTTCATTTCATTTTCAGTTTAATTCCAGTGTTCAGTATTAACTTCTTTATAGTATCTACATAAGTGTAAGTCACTTACAATAGTGTCCTTTATTTTGAATTAGATTTCATCTTAAATTTCATGATCAAATATCAGCAATGATTACGGCCGTAGATTTAAAGTTTAGACAAGAAGATAGATTTTGTCCAAGATTACTTCTTATATTTTAACATTTTAACATAACAAAAATGTAGAAGAATGTTATCATAAATAATAGTGGTTGCCCCCCCCCCCCCCCCTCCCCCCATACTACAGTATGGAGATCGGAATCAAGCAGAAACTTTGGAACCAATGAGAAGTAATGTAGAGAAATATAGAAATACTGTATCTGTACACTACATTATTAATAGGGCCTACAGTACATGATGCCACACGTATCATAATTAGGCCAAGTATATGATGATGCCTCGTGGTACATCCAGGGGGGGGGGGGGGGGGGGGGGAAACTGGACGCAATATAAATTAATTCGTCGCAAATAAAACCTGATAACTTTCAAAAATAAAACTGTAAGCTGTTTTATTGTATATGGTTTATTGTTTTGGTTAAAATAACTTGCCACTGTAACCTGCTCCTTTCCCTATATTGCAATTTTAACATTGAGGGGGATATTAATTCGCCAATATGGAATTTGCATCCAGTCCCCCCCTCCCTGTCTCCGTACATCAATCAATCAACATTTTAATAATTTCAGTAAAAATTTTCACTTAATTTACAATTTTGGCATTGTAGACATTAAAATACTGTACCTAAATGGAAATTGTTATAACGTGAAAAATAAAAGAGCTATTAAATATTTGTTTTAGATTGGGAAACACCAATTAATTGTGCATTATAATCGATCATAAAACTAATTTAAAAATATTTTGGATCAAAATGGTGTACCTCCCCGTAATTCCAGTCTTCAGTATTAACTACTACTACATTTTAGTAGTAGTCACTTACAGTAGGTTCCAATATTTATTTCGTCAATATTAATATTTTTCTTGTTAGACGTTTTGGAAACTTGTATATTTGCTATATATGTGCATATATTTTTTTCTGTAAAAAAAACGTTTTGGCTACAAGGAATATATATATATATATATATATATAATAATATTACAGTAATACATATTAATTAATTTTTTAACCGATAACTTTTGTGGAGCTCACTCACCTCCGTAATTCGAAAAAATTGGTTTCAGACAATTTCTCCTAAAATTGAAAGACTAATAGCATTTTAACCGCAAATCTTGTTTCATTCAATGGCCGCAAGAGGGCGCCTGGAAATTTGAAAATTTTTCGAAAAAACAACTGTTTAGCCATATTTTACCAGCCCATACTGTATAAAATCAAATATTTTAATTTCAGTAGAAATTGTAGACATTTACAAAAAGTGTTGGGGGGGGGGGGGGGGGGCGGTACTCCGGCCTTAACGACCAACGTAAACAAAGTTGAATGTCTCCTAGCAACCAAGATAAACATTGATGACACGGGGTAAGTGAAATAGTTAAGAGGGGAAGGCCTAAGTATATAAAAGTACGATAGTGTTCCATGGGGTTACTTATTATAAAGGGGCTAAGGGACCGTCTCCAGACGAACGAATGCAATAAATGACTACTAACTAACTAGAATGTATAAGTGTACAAAAATATTAAAACATATAAAATGTATAAGACTTACTGCACCGAAAATAAACATTGCCCAACAAAATATCTCCCTTCACACCATATATCCCTTCAAATTATGGTTCCCCAGCAACCGCCGAATAAAGTAAATTGGAAACGTACAGTAGGTGGAACATCAACCGAATAAATGTTAGCGGAAATAATCACCAAAACGCCGTACAGTAGGTTGAAACATTATGTCTATGTCTGTGTGGAAGTTCCTGAAAGCTGTTATCCTCAGATTGTCGTTCAGGACCAGAAAATGTTGGAGTTGGAGGAGGACGTACTAGCGGGGGTGTTTGCCAGGTCGGGGTGGGGCCCTTTCATTCCTGAAGCTACGGATATGGCGGGATGGCTACGTTGGGCCTGTTCCAACTCTAAATACAAAAAGACAGATTTCGAGTTGGAAAATTCAAAAGTTAATTTAATGTCGCTCACCCCAAAAACTTCGGATCCAATCTGGTTGTAGCGTGATACCATAAGTGCGGAAGTAAATTGCGCAGACCAGGGATAATAATATGTTCACATGCATGTGAATTCTATTAACGACCACAACAGCTACATCCTTACCAGCCGTCCCGCCCATACCCATACGCTTAAATAACACGTAAAATATACCCTGAAAACCAAAATAGGTATGGGACAATACCTACAGTATTTGAGTAGAATAACAACCTGATCTACAGTATAACCAGTTTAACACAGAATGTCCTCGTTCTCCGTAACCGACTCTACTACGGCGTCCACGGCGACATCGTGGCCAATCGGCGGGTACATGTCGACAACATCTAATGCCGCGAAGGTTAGGGCAATGGACGCAATTTGGGGAATTAAGTAGCGCGAAGTTCGCAAATCTTTCACGAAATGTGGCATTCTTTCCAGTAGTGGTTGGATGATCGAGTTAAGTAGCTTAGTAGGTTGCCCGATAAATCAGAAAAAGTGCCCAAAGTGGAATTAACTAATCTCTCTTTTGGAAGAAACAAACCGTTCCGTTGTTCCAATCTATCCATTGGTCATTGTCTTTATGATTCTTCAATAGAGGGAATGGGTAACCCATTGACGGGTGTTTCAGGGCGAGATCAGGGTCGTCAAGGGCAAACGCTTTCAACCTCTTAATTAGTTGTGCTCGAAATTTCGAAGTGGGGTTGTGACCTACTTTCTTATATCAGTATATGTGGATCGTCCTGTAGGTTCCAGAGGATCTCTGCTGTCTACATCTCCCTGTCCACAATTGACAATGATAATATTGCCTGTTTTGTCTCAGTGTACGAAGGTTATTCCTTCTTTCCGAGGTACCGACTTCAACTCGGTAGGCCTATATAAGATGGAAGTCCCGCCAGTTCCTGAGGAATCGCTGGATAGAAAACATCGATCGCTCGGTGTAGGCCTATGTCATTTATGAATCCTTATATTCGGTCGTTATTAAAACGCGGAGTGATGTAACTACAGTATATTTCCTCGGAAATGTAAACTCTCGGTAATACATCGCTTCCAAAATTGCCGGGACTGAATCATCAATGCTGTGTAAATCACCAGTGCCGGTACCTACCTAAATCACAGTCTGTAGAAGCAGTCATCCTGAGGCTATGCAGCCTTTCACGAGTACCATGGTGCTGGTAAGGCATAAGGTAGGCCTACCTACTGTACATGTTGGCAGATAGGTGGAGGTTCTTTTGGCAGATAGGCCTAGTCAAAACGTTACATCAGATGTTGAATCTCAGTCAAAAGTTCCGATATCTTTGAAAGTTACGGGTAAATACTTCTCGAACTTTTGACTCCAGATCAAATCTAACTTGTTTCGACCTTGCTCAAATTCGCGTGCTGCGCGACGCCCCACGAACGTGTACAATACTCAGATATTATAGGGTACCGGTATAGTGAAAGTAAATTAATGAGTAAGTCACAGACTGCACGTTAGTTCCTCACGATTTAAAAGATGATGAACAATAAAATATCTAAAATACTCTCAGTTGTAATCAT
>JAUCBJ010003052.1:0-16749 GCA_032718475.1 Nemertoderma westbladi | reverse complement strand
ACTATAAATTAAATACAGTAATACTAAATTATATAACCAGCCACACAAATGGAACAGAATCTCAGGACTTCCAGAGTCAAAGGTCGGGTATCTTTGTTCTCCCGATCCTGATCCTCGAGGATCGGGGTCCGTTTCTCATCCAGTTAGTTCCACCCACACTGAAGGCGAATCCTCGAACTCGGCGTAGGCGGGCGTACTCTCCCCAGTGGTACCCTGAATAGATCAATGAATCAAACACAATTACACCATAACCCTTAATACAACAACCATTTTTAGGGGGTCGGAGCCCCCCCCCCCCCCCCTATTTTTTTCAAATTTCAATAAATGCTACGAAATTTGGTATGATGATAGATCGACACCTTTTCTTACTGGTGGCCTGGCCGGATTTTTCAATTTCTCAGTTATTTCCATCGCATAATAAGGTTCAAAGCAGACCGATTGGTGGGAGGTAGAATAAAACGTCTGTCCTTATCTGATCTGATCTGACGGCATCTGATCATATAACCAATCAGGAGAAAGAGATATAGGTAAATAGCCAATAGGGGATCAGGTTGGCATGTTACATATCAGTATCATCATATGACACAGCAGTAGGCCTTCAGGCATACCGGTATGCAGCCAATGCAGCAAAGGCATGTTAAAAATGCAATATACTCTCTCCTGGAGAACCCTCCAGGAGAAATACCGGCTCGGTCGTCGCCCGGGTCAACAAGGACCGCGTCCCTCAGTGGTACACCAGGCTGGGGTCGATAAATTGGCTACTGGACCAGAAGACAGAGAAGAAAGAAGAACCAACCTGTTGAAATGTAAAAAGACACTAAAGATTGCTACAATGAACGCACGCACGCTGAAAGCACAGAGCAAACAGGGTGACATGGTCGCTCTGGCAATGGAATATAACATCGACATCATCTGCATCCAAGAACATCGGATTTGTCATGAAGACACTGCCATGAAGTACAATGACATTGGAAATGGATGGACGTTAGTAACAAGCTCAGCAGTAATAAACTCGGCCAATGCATCAATTGATGGAGTAGGAATTCTGCTAAGCCCATTTGCACTTAAGACCCTAAACAACATCGAATCTATAAATTCCAGGGTTATGATCGCAACATTTGATGGTAATCCCAAGACAACAGTTATATGTTGCTACAGTCCACTACTACTAGGATCGGCATGCTGCATTGCAGCTGCATTTTTAAGAATGCTGTGCCGGCTTGTCAACAAAATTGCACCGCCACAACTCCCTATCACCCATGACATTTGCTAGATCATCCGCATCTTTAAGGCCAGTGTCCTTTAAGATGCGTCTCAAGAAAGTCATGGGCTGTCCACCATGCTTATTCACTCCATGAGGCTGCCAAAGTACAAGATTATGCACTGGCTGGTCCTCACGGCGAAAGCAATGTCCTGCAAAGCGGAGGCTACAGTCCAACCAATGCATCAGAGCCAGAACAAGCAGTCAAGTTTTATGAAGAACTGACTGGACTTATTAAGGACATCCCGAAACACAATGTTAAAGTCATTGCTGGTGACCTGAATGCACAAATTGGCCCAGAAGACATCAAGGGTTACACCTATAACACCAGTTCTAACAGAAATGGGTACTTACTCTTAGACCTAATGGAAGAATGTGAATTGATACCAACAAACAACACATTCGAAAAGAGTAAGGGGAAGCTATGGACCTTTCAATACCCTAATGGAACCAAAGCACAACTGGATTACATCCTTATAAACAAAAAGTGGAGAAATAGCATGATCAACTGCGAGGCATACAGCTCGTTCAACCTAATTGGTTCGGACCACAGAATTGTGACTGTAGAGATCAGACTCAGTTTGAGAGCCAGCAAACCCAGAACAAGCAAGCAAATCAACTATGACTGGGAGAAACTCAGAACTGACAATGCTGTAAAGGATGCTTATACAGTAGAAGTTCAAAACCGCTTTGAAGCACTTCAGTCAATGGATGAAGACCAATCCACCGATTCAATATACCAGAATATAATAACAGCCCACAAGGAATCAGCTAAGAGGCATATCCCCCAGAAACCTAAACGAAAACAGTATGTGCCATGGCAAAACTCTGAGGTTACTTGTAAGAGAGAAGATCTTAAGATAGCCTACAAAGTTAAAACCGAACAACCAACAACCGAAAACATTAACAAGGTTGAGAAAGCTAAGGACGATCTTAAATTGGCCTACAACATCAGCCAGGAAAAGTACATACAGGATAAAACTGAAGCAATTACAACTGCTCACATACAGCAACAATCAAGACTTACCTGGCAAACTGTAAATGAGGTATCTGGTCGGAAAAGCTGTGCAAAGGGGCGCCTCAAAGCCGATAGTCCTGAAGAATGTGTTGGGAAGTGGAAAAATCACTTCAGCAACTTGCTTGGGCAGCCACCAAACATCGAGGTCAGCCCTACAAGGAAAATATATGACAAGACACTACCTATAGAAACAGGGGACTTCACACCTGCCGAACTCCAAAGAAGCATTAAAAGCATGTCCAATAATAAAGCGAGTGGATTAGATGAAATCCCAGCGGAGGTATGGAAAACCGGAGTGCTAAATAGACCATTATTGAATGTTTGCAACCGGATGTTAAAAGGGGAAAAGCCACCACCAATTTGGACTAAAGGTCAACTAAAGCCTCTCCCCAAGAAAGGAGACCTCGGCATACCAACAAACTATCGTGGGATCTGTCTGCTTGTGGTAGCTGCCAAAATATACAATAAAATGATTCTATATAGGATTAGGCCTCACATAGAGAAACTACTGCGTAAGAGCCAAAACGGATTTCGACCAAGTAGATCAACAATAGCTCAGATACTTGCACTACGGAGACTGATTGAAGGAATTAAGTCAAAGAATCTCCCCGCAGTCATGACTTTTGTGGACTTCAAGAAGGCATTCGACTCCATCCATAGAGGTAAAATGCTTGAAATCCTAAGAGCTTATGGAATACCAGAAGTAATTGTTGCTGGCATTGGATTGTTATATTGTGACACAGAAGCGCAGGTACTCTCACCAGATGGTGAAACTGAGTTTTTCTCAATCCTGGCTGGCGTACTGCAAGGTGACACATTAGCACCATTACTATTTGTAATTGTGCTGGATTACGCAATGAGGACGGCCACAAAGGGTGAAGATCTGGGATTCACACTTCAAGAACGCAGAAGTAGTAGATATCCGGCAACTACAGTCACAGACACCGACTTTGCGGATGACATCGCCCTGCTCTCTAATACGCTAGCTGATGCACAGCTTCTACTAAATAAAGTGGAGAGGGCTGCTAAGGAGGTTGGATTGCATATAAATGCTACCAAGACCGAATTCATGACCTTTAATGTTGATGGAAACTTGACAACCATTGATAATAATCAACTTAGGAAGGTAGATGACTTCCAGTACCTTGGATCGTGGATAGAGAGTAGCAAAAAGGACATAGAAGTTAGGAAAGCAAAGGCTTGGGTAGCTCTATCAAAAATGGATACCATCTGGAAATCAGATCTCTCCAGGCACCTGAAGACCAAGTTCTTTCGAGCCACAGTGGAAAGTGTATTTTTATACGGTGGTGAGACCTGGACACTGACTAAATCACTTGAACAACGAATTGATGGTTGCTACACAAGACTACTAAGGGCAGCCCTAAACATCAGCGGGAGACAACACATGACAAACGCCGAGCTTTATGGTACAATACCACCTGTATCAACCACCCTCCGTGAGCGCAGATTAAGATTCAGTGGGCACTGCTGGCGAAGTAAAGACGAGGTCATACCAGATCTACTTTTATGGCAACCAACTCATGGAAAGCGTAGTCGTGGACGACCTGCCATAACATATATAGATCAACTTGAAAGGGATACTGAACTTGGGAGAAACGAAATTGCGACAACTATGGAGAATCGGGAAGCCTGGAAGGATCTCATTTCCACTGTCCGAGTTCGCTCGACCTAGTAGTATACAGTAGGATGAAGGATGGCGGGTATGAAAGTTGTGTGATTGCCCCAGCAAAGATGGATAGTTTCAGATGTAAACAACTTTCGCAGATTTAGTTGGTGTTGTATGGTGGCCCATGGCTGCCACTATAAAACTCTTGATAAAATATTTAAAAAATAAATAAGTGGAAAAAATATCTTGTCCTGCCCATGTATAAGGTTATAAAAATATAAGTTTCTGCCCATGTCAGTCAATATAACACCCCCCCCCCCCCCCCCTCTCTGAAACTAATGCTACTAACTAAAAGACTAACTGAAACTAACTAAAAGCAATTCATATAAAATAAGCTAGAAATTTTAATCGTGTTTTTAACGGCGGGTGCCAAATTTTGGTGCCAGCCCCAAATTTTGAATTATTTCAATTTTGTAAATTAATTATTTGAAGCTGTTTTTTCCGCAATAGGTGTTTTAGGCGCTCTAGTCTCGTTGGAATATATGAATTGCACCAGGCATATCATCAACGTTGTATTTTTCGGTGCCGTGTGCAAAATTTGGTGCCAGCAAGAAATTTTGAAAATTCATTATTTTTTAATAGTTCAATTGACTGGACAACTCATAGTCCTATCTATTGTTTTATTGCTATTGTCCTAACAACTATACATCTCAAACTTGTATTTTTCGGCGGTGGGTGAAAATGTTCAACAACATCGTTTATTGTTTTGGTTAGAAATTGCCGCCGCTGTAACCTGCTCTTTTCCTTCAATTGGAAGGTAAAAACATCGTTTGATTCCCACCTTCCCACCCACCTTCCCACCCACCTTCCCACCCACCTTCCCACCCACCTTCCCACCCACCTTCCCACCCACCTTCCCACCCACCTTCCCACCCACCTTCCCACCCACCTTCCCACCCACCTTCCCACCCACCTTCCCACCCACCTTCCCATCTTCCTTCATTATTTGGGTATAATAAACTCACTGTATCAGTGGCAAATCAGGGCAATATGGGGAATGTTCAAGTGTTTCGCCATATTCGGCAGTAACAGTACTGTACAGAGGTACTGTACCTCTTCCTGCCTTCCCTTTAGCGTAACAAACAAATAATAAATATTTTAAATGTAATATACTAATAAGCACAGAATCATTATTTCATAATATTAATTATAATTAATATAATTAACTTTAACTTTTAATAAACTATTAACAAGAAAGATTACTAAAATATTGCAGCAAAGGCAGAAAGGCTGTATTGTTTTTAATAAATGATTAATGTTTCAACACTATGGTGGCCCATGGCTGCCACTATAAAACTCTTGATAAAATACAGAAATATTTAAATAATAAATAAGTGGAAAAAATATCTTGAGAAAAAATAAGTTAAAAAAACATCTTGAAAAAAATATGTGAAATAAAATATCTTTAAAAAAATCTCAGTAAAAAATATCTTGAAAAAAAAGGTAAAAAAAAATACTCACGAAAAAAATTCTATAAAAAATAAATACTGTTAAAGAAAAAAAAAAACACCCCACGTGGCCCAGGGCTGCCATCACCCCATAATCAGATAACAGTTGGCCCATGGCTGCCATTAAAAAAAAATAGTAAAAAATAAAAAATAAAAAAATAAAATACCCCCACGTGGCCCTGGGCTGCCACTGCCCCCAGAATCAGTACTGCAGTAATAGTATTGGACCATGGCTGCCATTAAAAAAAACTAATAGTAAAAAAAATAAAATACCCCTCGTGGCCCAGGGCTGCCACTGCCCCCAGAATCAGTAATAGTATTGGACCATGGCTGCCAGATTACTGTGCTCATAATACTGCTGTACTGTACTGCTGTATGTGTTGTGTAGTACTGTCAGACTGTAGGCCTACTGATTATTCATAATACTGTAATAGGCCCTTTTCCCTATACATCAAGGGGCTTTTGCGCTGTCAGTCAGAGAGGTAACAGCCCATGGGGTAAGGTTTTACCGGACCCCTAGTGCGCTAACTGTCAGATACAGAGATAGTCTGACTGTCTGATACCAACTGTCAGACAGTCTTTTTCAACTACCATATCAGATAGCCTAGATGATCGGATCGCCCAGTTACAAGTTGCCCTCAGTTGTAGTTTTTAAACCCCGAGAGTTCAGGAGTTGCTGACAGAGTCTGTTACTACTTCCGAAATCGTTGATCGTGGTGCCGGTACCGGCAGTCAGCAACCGGTACCGGAATTCTGGCTTTGATTATAAACACTGACAGACTGAACTGCTGAACGATGGCGGAATCTACGAAACCCGGATTCCTAATCCTGTAATCCGAGAAGGCGACGGAGTCATTAAACGTAAACAATGAAACGATCGCATGGACAACGGAGTCTTTTCAATCCAGAACGATACGATGGCGACGGAGTCTATTACTGTATTACAATATTAAACACGGAACCTGGAACCAGAGCGATCCTGCGATCAGATGATGGCGAGGTATACCGAGGTAATCTACAAAACACAGAACGACAAGAAGGCGACGGAGTTTATTAAACCCAGTACTGCAGTACGATATGGTGAATAGCGACCAAGACGCGACAACGGTGTCTATTAAACCTTGAACGAAGACGGTCAGACGGTGGAGTCTATAAACCTGGAACAATGCGAACGAGGCTACTGTAAAGTTAGACTGGTTTGTGAGATTAACCTGCCAATACTAACTCAATAGAATTCGCTTTCTTCGAATTCCTAATAATATATTTCAATCTTAATAATAATTATTCAACATCAATTATTATTTTATATGTCTTGTATAAGATTGCTAAAGTATATAGAGCTAACTTATAAATCTAAGATCTAAATTTAAGAATCTGCCTTATATTTTTAGAATTATTATAAATAATTTTGTTATGTTTATGATGAATTATAGTGAGGCTGTAGTGTAAATGAATTATATCTTTTGACAGACTACTGTATGCGCGACCGTGATGATAATGGGAAATGGGAAGGTAAAGGGGGGTGGGGGGATCGCAATCAATATTCTTCCCTCCCTAGGTGAAAATCGACGAAAATAACAGCTTGTTTACTACTAAAAATAAAACTGTAACCTGTTCTACAGGGAAAATTTTAGATAGCAGTACTCGTCTTCATTATATGCCTCATTGTGCTCGTCGCTCGTCCTGTTTTGTAATAAAATATTTTTCCTAAACGAAGACTGACGACCTTTATACAGTTATAACAAAGCGAAGTTTCGAAAATGTGCGAGTAACTGCTGATACATCTATGTGGAGATGTGTGATACAACGCCAACGCATCGTATGCCGATGTAGTAATATGGGTATTGAAATAATATAAAATCAATGTACATTCTTAAAGCTGCAGCGAAAAATTGTAACTAATTTCCTTGGTTACATATAAAATAATAATATTATTTTTAAGAACATTAATTTTACTACTTTGCAGAAATTAAATTAAAAAATATTCAGACAAATATATGGCGGAATAAACTATTTCAGATATGAGCCTACAACAGCTATGCCATGGATGTATTCATGTTATTATATCTTTTGTCATTTACCTGAGATAGCAATACAACATTTATAGTATACAGATTCAATAGGAATTGGGACTAGAAAGCCAGCAAGCTGGCTGAATGAGCCCGGGGGAAGAATCCTATTTACAAGACTATTACGAATAAACCTTGTCGGTCAGCAGTAAGAAAACTAAGCAATTGTCTAAACTATAAGGCGTGGGGCTAGCTGACTTTGTGGCTCGTCCCACATAATAAAAAATGAAACTTTGCTATGACATGATTCTTTTAAATTTGCGTGATTTGAGTTTTATGCTCGCACCACTATTTGTAAGAAATGTTAAAACTTATCTTACAGTATGCCAATGTAGTAATGGTATTAAAATATAATTAAATTAATTTACACTATTAATGCTTCAGCTAAAAAATGATGCTAATCCTATGTAATAATAAAAATAAGAATATTATTTTTAAGAACATTCTACATATATCCTATACAAAATAATCGGCGAATGATTCGTGGAATAATAATATAATCCTACTGCAGTGGTATATTTTATTTTGTTTATTGACAACTCAACTATTTTCTGTCTATCCCTGAGAGCTGATAAAGGATGTGTAGACTCAGCCAGCAGCAGGAGGGGTGTAGTCAAGAAATTCTGCATTGATGGAATCCTATCTCAGGCAGCCCTGCACTCAACCATTCCTACACAGCTAGCTGCTGCAGCAGCTCAGGGAGGAGTTGTTACTTTACCATTGCTTTTAATTTCGCGACAAAATAATTTCAAAAAAACGAAATATATCGAATACCACACATAGAATCGATCTGATATTTTGTAACGCGATTATGAACCACCAAAGCAATTTACTTTTAAAATTTCAACAAAATCGCCAGGCAGGAAGTGCCTGAACCTTGCTAATTATCAGTCAGTCTGTCAGTGTTATATATCCTGAGATTTTTACAGTAAGTATCCCGCAGATTTTTACGTTTACGTTTAGATATTACGAATTTACGTTTAATTTAACTACGTTTAGATCAATTAAAGACACATTTATTAAAGAAAATCACGTGAACTAATTAAAAACTGCAATGTAATGGGGTATGGGGATTACAGCTATATAACTTTT
Organism: Nemertoderma westbladi; assembly: GCA_032718475.1. Taxonomy (NCBI): domain Eukaryota; kingdom Metazoa; phylum Xenacoelomorpha; order Nemertodermatida; family Nemertodermatidae; genus Nemertoderma; species Nemertoderma westbladi. The sequence continues at coordinate 8,174 of JAUCBJ010003052.1, read as the reverse complement.
AAGTATAATTATTTAAATCTTATACTATAAAATAATTAATTTCCTTTAAAAGGCAGGTTGAAAATGGTGTTTTTACCGTAATTATTATCTATCGTAGCTATTATCTTAGCTTCTCGAAGGCCACACGGAAATTCAACTTGGAAAATTTCTAAACTTTTGCCAAACAACATGTGTACCAAGTTTGGATAGATTTCATCAAAGATTGGCTGAGTTATTAACGTTTAAAATTGAACACTGCAAAAAAAGCGACAGAACGACAGGTTGATTAATGGTACCACTACGCTAAGGCTCACTCACTTCGTGGCTCGCCCCACAGTACGGTACCGGTACTGTTAACTGTTACAGTGGTACAGAGTTACCGGTACCGTCTTAAGGTCGTTGGTCGTTGGCAAGGCCATCTAAACAACTTCTTCATCTAAACAGCTTCCGACAGTCCGATATATCTGGACCCGAGCAGCCGAGTGGCATCAAGATGCGATTAACTCAGGAATAAATACTACGGAATTGCTTGCTTGTCAGTAAGATTCTATTTACTACACTGGGAATACGGCAGTTGGTCGGATCGTAATGCGGGCCACTGCCAAGTTCCTCATGCCTCACTCAAGCCACCCACCTTGGAGTGCGGTGGGAAGAGTCCGACTTACGTCGACGACTGGACGAATCGACGAGGATTGCGATTTGGGTTTAGCGGCGGCCCGGACAGCCGGATCCTGGGATCGCCTGGGGGAAATTGTTGAAAGTCGGGCAGACGTGTATCGCACCGGATTACGTTCTCTGCCACGCGAAAGTGTGAGGCGAATTTGTTGTCGAATTGGGTCGGAAGCTGCGGGAATTCTACTGTTCTACGGGAATAAACCGCAGCTGTCCACTACGCTAAGGCTCACTCACTTCGTGGCTCATCCCACAGTAATCTGGCAGCCATGGTCCATATATTACTGATCCTGGGGGCAGTGGCAGCCCTGGGCCACGAGGGGGTATTTTATTTTTTTTACTATTAGTTTTTTTTAATGGCAGCCATGGTCCAATACTATTACTGCAGTACTGATTCTGGGGGCAGTGGCAGCCCAGGGCCACGTGGGGGTATTTTATTTTTTTTACTATTAGTTTTTTTTAATGGCAGCCATGGTCCAATACTATTACTGCAGTACTGATTCTGGGGGCAGTGGCAGCCCAGGGCCACGTGGGGGTATTTTATTTTTTTTTTATTATTTTTTTTTTACTATTTTTTTTTAATGGCAGCCATGGGCCAACTGTTATCTGATTATGGGGTGATGGCAGCCCTGGGCCACGTGGGGTATTTTTTTTTCTTTAGCAGTATTTATATTTTATGGAAATTTTTTCGTGAGTATTTTTTTACCTTTTTTTTCAAGATATTTTCTACTGAGATTTTTTTTAAGTTATTTTATTTGACTTATTTTTTTTTAAGATTTTTTTTAATTATTTTTTTTTCAAGATATTTTTTCCACTTATTTATTTTTTAAATATTTTATCAAGAGTTTTATAGTGGCAGCCATGGGCCACCATACTCCAGTAATAGTATTTAGCTACCATTTAAGGATGCAAGGCAGAGATGCCTCGCTAAACCCTTCAAAGCATTCGTGACGAAACGAAAACTACCTTGGCCCCCATGCCGGGGTTGAACCCACAACCTCCGTGAGATGTGAATTCAATATAACCAATACACCAATGTGGGCTCTGAACCAAGGTGGAACAAGTGTCAGATACCGTCAGATCAGATCAGATAAGATCAGATAAGGACAGACGTTTTAGCCATCCTAGATTGGTGGAATAGTTGCAGGGACAATTTACCCTCGGAATTGCTTCGATCCATATGATTTTAGATCCCGTTGAAATATAAAAGTCAGTAATCGCTCTTTTGAGGCCAACTTCTGTATCTTGCAAAGTACAGTATGTCTACATAGATTGTTTCCACCAAGAGATATGAAGGTAACACATGGTTTGGTAAGCGCTCTGCTAAATCTATCAATAACTTCGGGGAATTCCTCGTAAGTTGGTTTATATTTAGTGTATCTTGTAACATCGATAGATAATAGGTAATACTACCCTTTGGTAAAATACCAAGGTCTTCTATGTAGGTATCTCTCTCCTTGTGATAATGCTCTTTCGCATTGTCAGAATTCTCCATATATTCATTAACCAAGTTGTAATATGAGAATCCCCTGTAATTAATACATTATGTGAATGGTTGACCATGCACTTTATATTCTCTAGAGGAGTTATGCGGTTGATGTAACTGCCATAATATACATATTAATACATATTGTACGCACAGTAATATTTATTATGTAGACCCCCTAAAACAAATGTTTAATAATAATAGGCCTACCGGTATTCAATCACAGCATGCAGTTACAGTAGTTATCTACAACTGATCGGTAAAACGATCTTAGATCCTGCAGGGCCTATGACTTTGATGAACTTAGATCTTTGCGAAATTAGGTCCTATAATATGCGAACATAGATCCTATCTGGGTGAACTTAGATCCTATCTAGATCAACTTAGATCCTAACTAGGTGAACTTATAAATACCACTTTATGCTATAAAAAAAGCCTTTGGTAATCATCATGCTAGTCGCGAAGCGAACTTACATCCCACGTTGAAAGCAAAGCGAACTTAGATCCCTGTTTGAAAGCAAAGCGAACTTAGATCCCTGTTGAAAGCAAAGCGAACTTAGATCCCTGTTGAAGCAAAGCGAACTTAGATCCTTGTTTGAAAGCAAAGCGAACTTAGATCCCTGTTGAAAGCAAAGCGAACTTAGATCGCTGTTGAAAGCAAAGCGAACTTAGATCCCTGTTGAAAGCAAAGCGAACTTAGATCCCTGTTGAAAGCAAAGCGAACTTAGATCCCTGTTGAAAGGAAAGCGAACTTAGATCCCTGTTGAAAGCAAAGCGAACTTAGATCCCTGTTGAAAGCAAAGCGAACTTAGATCCCTGTTGAAAGCAAAGCGAACTTAGATCCCTGTTGAAAGCAAAGCGAACTTAGATCTTAGGTGAACTTAGATCCCAATTTATACAATAACTCCTTAGCACACGCTAGAGGAGAAGCGAACTTAGATCCCACGTTTACTATGCGTTGGCCGCGTTCTATCGATTATACTGTGTTATTAAGATTTTGAAGATTTATTAATGATCTAATGCAAATAAGTCATACACTCAAAGTAGTTGCGATCAGTGACTCACCAACAAACTATAATTTGCCAATTAATAGCTAATTCGTTGCAATCTAGTATTATTAGCGATATATTATTATTATTACTTTTATTTAATCGGGCCGTAGCCCATTGTACATACAATAAATGTTTTATAATTATAGCACAACAATATGGTTATTGCAAATAATTAATTACGTTAATAGTGTGTTCCAACGGTCCCGAAGGACTGAGTCAGAGCAACCATTATAACAAGCAGAATTACGAGAGTTATTCGATTTCGATATACGATTCAACAAGGAGTAAATAAGTACCCGAAGTGTATTCCTAAAGGTATTAACGCGATTTTGGACAAACAGTGTCGGCATCGGCGTTTCTACCTAAAACCTAAAACCAACCTAAAACCTAAAACCCATATTATATGAAACCTTTACTTTACGCAAGGATTCCACCCGAAATACCGACCATAAGGAAGCACAATATAGACTGTAACAATAACTTCAAACAAAGTAGACTTTATAGAATTCGTACAGTTTGAAATATATCTTGTAAGTTGATTGCCACGGCAATACAGATAACATTTTGTACGTTTCATATCGGCTTCACCAGAAAGGTTACAATGGAGTACATGTCCTAGATATGTAAATTCTAGAACACATGGTAATATTTTTCCTCCCAAAAAAAACATCACCGGCCCTACCTATTTGAAACGGCAAGAAATATAAATATTTGGATTTATATGGGTTAAAGCTATATAATTTCATGTTCAATACCATATTTTTCACAAATTCTGATAAGTAGTCGCAATCCCTGAACACTGGGAGATAATAAGAAAATGTCATCCGCATAAAATAAATGATTAATTATCAGATTATAAACTGAACAACCGACTTTAATCTTACTTAGTTATATACTTAAATCATTCATATATATATATTTAATAATAAAGGTGATAAGAGACTACCTTGCCTCACACTATTTGTTACCCTAATTACATTACAAGTTCCACATAACCACATTACAAGTAATTAATTTACAGAATAGTTTATAATAGTTGACTCTGTCAAATGCTTTTGAAGCATCTAAGAAAGCGGTAAAAACTGGTGAGTCATTTAAAAGAATTAAATGGACCGTTTCTTTTAATATCAAAATTGCAGACTCAGTTCCCAGACCATTAGAGAAACCAAATTGGTTATCCGTAATATTAACGTAATTAGCAATATGTTTGTTTATACATACAAGATTCAAGTATCTTTGAAACAATATCACCACAGAAAATAAAAGTTTCTGGGAAGAGGCCATCTGGTCCAGCGGCCTTGCCGAGATGGAGATTCTCGATGCCTTGACGGACCTCCGCTGGCGAAACATGGATCCTATCCGATCCATCTTATCCGCACGAATATTTTACTCATTCCTACGGAAATTACGTAGCCCTAATTTAAACTGTGCCGCCGTTTTCCGCTTAACCTCCAAACCAGCCCATATTTTGGACAATCATTTTCCCGCCAAATACGATAAACCTCGTCTGCGGCGACTTTCTTAGATTTAACGAAATCATTCCAACCTGGCACTACGTTTTATTTTTGAGTACACTTTTGTATAGGAATATTATCAGTAGTTGCATTGGACAAACATTCTAGAACATTTTCATAACATTTATTTCAGGACTGTAAATGTTCTGGTTTGGAACAATGTACAAAAAAAAGCAAACATCACTACAAATAGGTCATACAGCGAGCGGACTGCAGAAATTAGCGTGGGCCGATATTTTCCCTATTTATGGCACTATTTTCATAATATTTTCTTAGAAACTTCTTTTGTGCTTCTTTTGGTTAGGTGGATATGATGACTATGATTCATTGCAATGTAATATAATGTGTTTCTGGAATTTTTATCTTGTAGTTGCCAAGGTAACCGGGTGCAAAGTACAAATTCTGAGCGCCTGGAATTCAAAACGACAATGGATTCTGTTCTTGAGATTTTGTATATGAGTAAAGGGAGTAAAAGCCTATCAAAATATTTTACATTTAAAATTTTTTTCAATCCAGTTTCCATGGTGACGGGAATTACGATAATTTCCCATTATGACCGTCTGATTGAAATTGGGCTACTATACTACTTATATAATTTTCAACAAACATGCCTGGTGACTGTCCTTTATTTCTAATAATTGCTAACCGAAATTGAATATTCTTGAATGTCAAAATCATGCTATAACAGGTCTTGCTCTCTGATTGGACAGTTTGGTTTATTTGCAAATATTGACTTTAAGAAATATGATTCACAATTGCCGAATTATAAAATAAAATGTTGGCAATTTTAACTTATTATTTAGACTGACAAACCGAATAAAAATGGTGTTTTATAGAATTGGTAGACAATTTTTAAAATTTTTCATTCTACTTATTTCCATGGCAACGGGAATGTAAACAAATTCAAATGTTAAATATTTTGATAGACTTTTATTTCCATTAATCACCTACCAAATCTCAAGGGAAGAATCCATTGTCGCCTTGAAATACAGGTGCGCAAAGTTTGAACTTTGCACCCGGTTACCTTGGCAACTACAAGATAAAAATTCCAGAAACACATTTTATTACATTGCTATGAATCCTAGTCATCATATCCACCTAACCAAAGAAGCACAAAAGGAAAAATTATGAAAATGGTGTCATAAATAGGGAAAAGATCGGCCCACGCGAATTTCAGCAATCCGCTCGCTGCATGATCTGTTATTTTGTTTTTTTATCCCGAAATGGGCTCCATGGTCCTACGACCTTTACGGAACCCATTCTGATTTCCACGGAGCAGTCTTTCAATGGGATCATAGCATTCTATTGTATAGCTTTGCAGCAACCGAGATCAATGAGATTCCTGAAAAGAACCATAGAGTGTTAGGTTGCCCTTCTTGGGAACTGGCACCAACTTATTTGTTTTCATTTCTTGTGGGACTCTTGTTGTACGGTACATGTCTACTATGATGGGATAGATGAGCTTTAAACACTCAGGTATTTTAAAGACCTCAGGGGGGACACCATCTACTCCACTGGCACGATTGGTCTTAATGCTCTTTGCAGCAGCCTTCACTTCTGCAAAAGAGATATCGCCAATGGGAATATCTGGGAGTACAGACTCAGACACTTTTACTTCTATAAAGTTATCAGGCAATACCCTGTCATTATTGAGGAGCTTTTCAAAGTGGGCCTGTCTATCATTGGGACACTCAAGGGAGGTTTCGGTTGCAAAATTGAGTTTCTTTATTAACGCGCTCGCTCGCATTCAAACCTTTTGTATTTACAAATCACGGGCAGTTATGATACAGAAATGTGGACAATAAAAGCACTAATAAATAACATAATATATTTCGATAACGTAGTAAAAATAATGATAAAATAAGGGAAGTGGAAATGAATGAAACATTTACTTCGAGTATATGTGGTTACAAATATCAGTAGAAATAAAGTGTTAGCAAAGTAAATGAAATGGGACGAATGAAAAGGCGAGCAAGCGAGCGGACGGGCGAGCGAGCGGTAAAAAACAATTTGTGACAACCGGTGGAGAAAATAGGAAGACTGACGAAATTGGTCACAATGAAGTATATAATGGTAAATTATTACATCGCGAGGTGATAACAGGAGGTCAAGATGCTGAATGGAGGGGGTCAGGCCTAAAACATTAGGCTTGCATTGATGTAACACACGACGGGCATACTAAGGCTGACAAATTAGTAGATTCGACCAATGAATGTGCAGAGATTCAAAAATTCTGTAATTCTTATTAATTGTAATAATTGTAATAATTCTTATTATTATATTAATAATTATATAATATAATGTCAGTATATATCGAGAGGGGGATGGTTATATGAATGAACATGTGGCAGCTGTTGGGGGTGTAGAGGGTCTTGCCACGAATTATAAAAATATAAATGTTACCGTATGCGCATTTCACCCGTTGCGGGTGTCCTCAGTGGTTCATTATTATAATATATACATTAAAAATAGGAACATATCAATTTTAATAAAATGGTAGGAAGGTCTGCAGGTTATTGTGTGGGGTGTGTGTGACAAAGATGGCATTTGCGGCTTAAGAATATATTTGCTTTTTTACGGCAATGTTTGCTGGTTGGTAAGGAATTACAGTAGATGTTACCAATTTCCAGGAATCTGGACACTAGACCTGTTCTGCATAACTTCGGTTGATCACTCAGTAATAGAAATAATAGGTAGCAGTAGAAAGTAAACTGAACGTAAACATCAGGATAGAGTATCAGTTTACCTCGGTTCAATTCATCCAGATATATCCCATATCGATCGTTGTATAAAGTCAAATCATCAAGATAATCAGTATCTTCACCCTTAAGCATGTAGCCAGCGATATACAGTAACGATGCCTTTGTGTCATTACTTAAGTGGTCTTCTAAGATAGGCAAATTCTCAAAGGGATTTTCTTCACTGCGTCGCAATTTTTACAATTGTGGGAATCATCACCATCACTGATTGAATCCAATAAACACCAAGAGGACAGCAATCTGGCTTTCATAATATTGTTCTTCTCATCGATCTGTTGTTCAGTAATGAATTGAACTCCACCCGCCCATTGTCTGAACGATCCGAAAGCATTCTCTATAGGGTTGTCGGTGAATTCTCCAAGTATCACGAACTCTTGTCACTTTAACATCTCTCTGTAGTTTAAAGTAAATAACAGCAAATTATATTGTCACCTGTGGTCAATGCCTATTGTATTGTATTGACTCACATTTATTGTTATGGTTAGAATAGCCTGCCACTGAAATCTATTCATTTCCATTTATCTATTTTTAGCTATTGTTATACATTAATACATTACAAAGTAGGGTAAATCTTTTCGACCTACGCGTAGGACTACGTAGCTACGCGTAGTTTGTAACTTCCATTCCTGTCATTTACCGGTACGGCCAGACTTACTGCCTTTTTAACAACTACGCGTAGGTGTTTTAAAACTACGCGTAGTTATTTTGGAAC